>JAWQRJ010000912.1:0-17760 GCA_033557515.1 Diorygopyx duplodentatus
ATTTCATTTAATATGATCCAGCTGTACGTTTCCATCTCCTGAAATACTTTTTTGTCCATTTTTCTAAATAAGTAAGAGCAGTCCGATACAATGAAACAATACCTTCTAAATTCAATAACTTTGTGTTGTGACACGTCTCCATTCTCTTAAAGTTTTTCTAGAGTTTTTTTTTAACATTTATGGGAATAAAGTTATCCTCTATCTTGCTCAATATTGAAGTTTTCAGAGCTTCCATTGAAGCAATTACATCAAATACAGACGCAGTTTGATTTTCAATTGTTGTAATAGCTTTATGAAATATTGAAGCCTGAGTGTTAATAAAATGTAGCTTCTAAAAGCTTCTGCCACTGGATTTTCAAAGAATATTAAAATAAGCATAGGACACTTTTCTTCAGATTGAAAATAATAAGCCTTCAGTGGTAAAAACATATACGCATTAACTCGCCCTGTACTTCACCAAAAAAAAAACAACTGCATTCACAATTGTTTAAACTGTCACGCATACAGAACGACAATTTTCCCAATCAAAATATTTTTCACACATATGAATACAAATAAAAAGATATATTTTTAAGCGGACGTTGTTCATACATTGTTCTAAATATCACACAGATAAGATACCGTTTTAAATTATAATTTAAGATTTAAATCGAATGGGTACGTCTAAATGATTTCGTTTTTTTTTAGGTGATCATTGACATTTACCGATTCTATGACGCATAGAGATCTTCGGGGAACCCTTGGCACTTCAGCGGAAGATGATCCTCTGCTGCCCCAAGTGTTGCTCCGTTGACGCTGAATAAACGGTCGCATGAACGGTAAAAATTCAGTCTTTGGCATTATATCACAGACATTAATTAACACGGAAACTGCGTGGTTATTATCCGATTAATAGCATTGAACGTAATTAAGGGATAGTGAACCGCACATTTCTATCACACCTGTGGCATCTATCCGCAATAAACCGCACACTGGTTATCTGTTCAGATTACTGTCGCAATAGAAATAGAACAAAGATAGGCCCAGAGAACTTACGTACATTTTGCTTGGTAAGGAGTATGCGGGCAAGGCCGACATATCATACACCGTATATTATTAATGCAAATTACCCAATTGTAATTTAATTGTAGTACCTAGTTATGGCCGTCACAGTTTTCGATTGCAGATTTCGTATTAGAATGTTTTTATGTTTGTATAATAGAGTTGCATTTGTTTACATTGAAATATTTTTGGCTCAAGACCCAGCCTGCTAGCGAACAAATACACCTTCATTTTATGTTAAAAGAAAACTTTTTGTAATGTGTCAAAATAGGGTATTGTTTTCAAGCAAAATATATCTGTTTTACTTCCAAGAGTACTCTCCTAAAATTTATTAACATGTTTCGCTTTAATTTTTTTAATTTGACAGCGCCATCTATTAATTGCAAAATGATTGTACTATTTTTTTAAATTGGCGCAAATAGCTTACAAATATCAGTAGCCACTTTTATAAATAATTATTTCACAAAACTTCAACATAAATTGCCACGTTGCTAATTACTTTTTATTGTCCTACTTTATCGTAATTTGTGGTTTTGTCAATCAATGTGATCACCACTGTGTTTCTAACCACAACATTGTTTAGTTAGAGTTAGAAGAATGGAGTTGCAAAGTGAGAATGTTAAAAACGTTTTAAAATTCCTGCACCTGGTACACAGGTTGAAGTATTCCGTACGAAGAGGATGGGAAAGGAAGGGCATTGAAGGGGCAGAGACGATTTCTGGTCACATGTACGCAATGGGTATTATGACATTTCTCATACCGAGCGATTCTAACCTCGACAGGCTAAAGTGTTTACAACTGGCCGTCATCCACGACTTGGCAGAGTGCATTGTTGGAGATATAACCCCACACGACGGTATACCGGAAGAGGAAAAGCACAAGAAGGAAGACAAGGCCATGAAGGAAATCTGCGATTTGGTCGGTGGCATGCAGGGTGACTTAATGTACAAACTTTATAAGGAATACGAGGCCAAAGGCACTCCTGAAGCGAAGTTTGTGAAAGATTTGGACCGGTTCGATTTCATATTTACGGCTTTCGAAATTGAAGAGAAAGAGAACAAACCAAAGATGTTCCAAGAATTTTTCGATGTTATGGACGGCAAATTCGAACATCCGCTTGTTCAAAGGTTAGTGGAAGGATTAAATAGTGAGCGAAATAAACCAGAATCATAGATATTTATTATTATACAATCATTCCACGAAATATTTATGTTCTGCCAGTATAAAGTTATATTGGTGGTAGTTAAAATTTGTAGTTTTGTAATTGACCGCTAGTACAAATTTTGGTGCTACGTGAGGAATGTTATTAATATTGTAAATTAAATAAGTTAATTTAAATATTTAATTTATTTTTGACATACCAAACAAATATTTGTTTATCGTAGCATTTATATGTAAATAAAATATTGCTATAAAATACCAAACCATTTCTTATTTTTATACATAATTAATTGTTATTATTGCTAATCAGCTAAGTTTATGATGTAATTATTTTAATTAACGTTCATTCCTCTTTTATACATTATTGTTCTCAATTTTCTATTTCTCCTCTCCCCAACTTATTCCTGTTTCCCCAATTGCTTCTGCTTGTATTCTTTCGTATGTTTCCTCCTGATTTCCTACCTTTGTTTTGTTGTGTTACTAACAAAATAAATGTTACGTAATAACGTTTGCACATTGTTTTTTATTGCTTCATATTAAGAATGTACTTAAATTAGTAGACATACTCATAACTTAAATTTCTAAGTTTGCTTTTCTTTTTTAGATTCCAACAATAATCTTTAAACATTCTTAAAAATGAAATTATAAAATTTGAAATCAATTCTTACAAAATGCAAGCTTGATTTTAAACTTAGCACAGTTTTTGAATGACGGAATTTAAATAAAACATTAATTCGCGAAATAGAAATAACGAAGAAAGTAAATAATATTATAAATAAAAATTATAAATCGAAACCAAATGTATATGAAACGAAGTACGAATAAAGAAATAAATGTTAATTTAGGACCAACCTCCGGACAGACTAGACGTTTGAAAGATTGAGGACCAAACAGAGATTTAATGCTGATTTTATTAGAAAACCTGTTCTCCTTTCATATAAAATTAATCCGAAAAACTATCGTAGCTGTGAATACTACCACAAAAATTATTAATTAAATGTTATAATTACATAAACAATATTGATTATATGGTACTGGTTTTATACACGAACTTTGATGCAGTGTTACTTAGAAATAATTAAAGATAATCCCAGAATTTTTGTTTTAATTCCCACTTATTTATTTATGAAAACTGATAAATTCAGATTTTTACAAGGCTTGATTATTTTAAAAAAAATTGAATAATGAAGAATGTAATTTTTGCTTTTTTTTCAAAATTAGTCTTTGGTTTTTCTTTCTCCAGATAAATTCAGATTTTTGCAAGACTTAATTATTTTTTAAAAGATCTGGATAATTGTCGAATTTCCTTTTTTTTTTTTCACCAAAACAACTTGATATTTTAGAATTCTTTCTTTAACGTTTAAATTCTTATTATTATCATTAAAATTTTCCCTAAATTTTAATTAATTTTTCGACCATTTATCACGTGGATTCTACAGAAAAATTGGCGTTAAAAAGTTTTGACTTTGATGCAATTTCGAAATAATTAAAGATATTTTTATCTCAGAATTTTTGTTTTAATCCCCATTGATATCTACTTTTTTTAAAAATATTATGGTAAAATGTCGAATTCCCTTTTTGCACCAAAATAATTTGTGATATTTCAGAATTCTTTTTTCATGCTTAATTATTGCTTTTTAATTCTTAGTATTAAATTTTTTCTACAATTTTAAAAACTAATTTTTCGTCCCTTTTTCACCTTCTATATATATTCATTTACCTTAGTGCTATCTCTTCTTAAGAGATAATAATAGACATATAGATATAGATATAGACATAGAGATAATAGACAGAAATAAGACTTTACTTACTTCTCCCTTCCTCAATATTAATTTTCATTCCTCTATTGCTTCAATCTCATCATTTATCATTTCTCTCATTCTTTCCATATCATCTTTTTATACATTGTTGTTATTCTCCATTTCTATTTTTTGATTTTGATACGGTGTAACTTCGAATCGTAATGAAAACTGAGCAATTCAGATTTTTACAAGATTTGGTTATTTTTTAAAAATCTGAATAACGAATGTAATTATTTTTTGCAAATTAAAAAATTATCTTGTAATTCGTCTTTTATCTTTTATTATCTCCCAAGGTAATAAATGATAAAACCTTCTATCCGTACATACGGTTAATTTATATAGAAGTAAATCAACTGTCAAAACAAATTGAATCCTTTTATCATGTTTACTCACCCGTTCTATATTTTAAAGAAATAAAACTATAAATTTAAAGTCAGCAGCCGTTTATTTATCAATCTTAGTAAAATAGATCCTCTTGTGTCCAGTTTAGATGATTTTCTACCAAAGCCATTGGTATAGTCAATTTTTTTCCTATATCTTTGCGTTGCTATTCGTTGAATCGCTTATTCTCTACGACATGCTGTAGACTTTCAAAGACTGTCATTCGGATGCAGAGGTATTACGAATTTTGGACCGAAAGGCGACCTATACGTGATTTGAAGTTCGGCAAAGACGTCCAGTGGAAAACCTAAGTTGCACAGGTAGATTTTTCCATTCTCGGTAGAGTGTGGCAGTGGCAGTACTGGCGCTAGAGAATACTTGGCAGGAATACCTGGGGTACCAGAAGCCGGCGGATCGATCGCCAACACCGAGGCTTTATTTTTCTTCGTCCATTCGGCTAACGCCGTATAAAGCTTTATGTTATCCGATTCTTCGCATAGCGACACGATTATTAAGTCTGTTAAAATAGGAAGCTGCGACACCTCCGTCACCACTCTGTTCCTTGTTAACCTGTACAATGCTAACTCTTTTTGAATGTAATCCGAATCTAGAGTTGGCACGAAAAGTATTGTCTTGACACCGTGACTTGCAAGTTGTCTTGCCGCATTCATTCCTACTGAACCTTGCCTAAAATAGACGATACAGAGTTCACAACATAACAATCAAAACTAGTTCAATTTTCCAAACTTTAATTCAATTTTAGTCAGCTTGTATTGTTGATACCTGTTAGGTCCGCATAAAAACACCACGGTGGGCATTTGATGGCTGTTATTCGGATTTAACCTATGACCACCTCCGAGTAGTTGCAGTGCCATTTCTGTCGTAGCTCGGCCCATTAGCTCCGATCTCCTTTCCCAGCTAAGGCCGGCTCTTTCGGCAATTAAAAACAGTCTCGTTCTCAACAATCTCGATATGCTGGGAACTATCAGACCATCATCTGTTACGTACTCACACTCCTCCTGCCTTGGTACGATAATTTGTCGTAGCGATGTCGGTGTGGATGCTATTACGTTTTCATCGTGCCTACGAAAAGTTCTGAGTTTTCAAAACTATAGGTTTTTTTCATAAAAAAAAACATCGGCAATATGAAGACTATACCTACAGTAACTAATTGAACTGAAAGGCTAAAACGTTGACTCAAACAACGTAACTGACAGAGTTTTTTATATATTGGGTGGGGTGGATCAGGTGTTACCAGAAAACTAACCCTTTCGCTGCTACGTCCGTAAATATACATTTTTCGAAATCTGTTTTTATGTGCTACTCCCGTAAATTTACGTTTTTTATTTTAAAAACTGCTTCCGTATATATATATATATTTCGTAAAAACTTGTTGATCGTAACTGATAAATAGAATTCTTAATTGGGACAAAAACTATCTAGATTGTTTAGTGATTCTCTTTATTTCATCAAAACTAATATTTCGGTGAGGGTTTTCGCCTTCTTCAGAGTGGACTAAAATAATAATTGGCAACAGAAAACAATGTAACAACATTTCAGTGTAAACTAGATATAAAAAATACTTACAATTTGAGAGTACAGAGGAAAATGTTGGTTAAGAATCGACCGGCACACATTAAAATTTTATGATTGTATTTCATGTAAAAATGTTTCATACAATGAAAAAGTTCTAAATTGTATTTCATTTTATTTGTTCGAAAATAAAACCATAAAATTTGCTTGAAATGTTCCTTGGTTTCAAATATTTCGGACAATAAAAACAATTTAAATTGTATTTCATACTGTTTCATCAAAATAAGATAATAAAATTTGCTTGAAATGTTTTTTTTTAAGTAAAACCTAGATGTTTTCCAAATCCCTGGTTGCTAAAAATATGCTTTAATCCCAGGTCATAAAAAAGAAACACAGATTCTTGGTCCATGCTACGTCCGTATTAATACACGCAATACAATTTAATATGCTTCTTACGTATATCCACGTTTCATGGCTTTTTTAACTCAGCACAGGCAGTTCTGTTCATCATCCCTGACTCAGCAGCGAAAGGGTTAAGAAGAATGAAACTCAAAAGATCAAAAAGAGATTAACACGATCTTTATTTGCCTTAATTGCATCACAGACTAGTTGATTTACTAAAAAAAGGATCTAATACATATAATGTTTCGTCCTTGGGAAGCTGCCACTGAAAACTAACAAGAATTTGATAATGACATGAAGCGATGAAATGATCTTTCGTTAGATGCAAAACAAATCATCAACGGATGGGTTGAAAGAAAATAATTATTCAAATTCTCTTAAGGTGAGCAGCGAATTAACAAAAATGCCCAATCAACCATTCAAAGAATTGTGGAAAGAGTTTCTGAACTTGAAATAAAACGTATGTATTATTTTTAAAATCTATAGTGAAAACAAAGTTCCTACTGTAAAAAGTTTAAAACAAAACATAACTGAGCTTGGATGTGATTAGAAGGGCTCTGAGGAAATGTTCAGGCAATATCGGAAAAGTATTAGTTTTTCATACAAAACGTTGAACAACCGAATGTCTCTAATGGAAACTTCCCGCTTGAAAAAGATGCTTTGAGACTACAGTAAAGGAAGGTCAAGATCAGGGCCCGGATCTTTATTTAACTAAATATTTTGCGATTTTTGAGTATAAATAGATATTTAGTTTTTTTGAGAAAAATAAATAATTTTTTTCCCATTTAATCTAAATATAATTAAATATTTTTCTAATTCTCTTCTTAAAAAAATTATGTGCAAAGAAGACGAGAACATAAATGGAATTACAATTTCCCAATTAAATTTTGAGAATCGCTGCCTTCCTGCAGTTGTAAACCTGCGAACACAAATACTACAGAAGCCGCACTGTTAACGAAATCTCGTAAATAAATGACTAATTACAATATCCATATACATAAAATATACTTCGCTCTGCATTGCTCCAAGATTTCCTTTAAAAATAATTTCAAATTATAAAATGAACGTTTTATGTAATGACAGAATGTCTTTATTTCGTTGGCGCATCCTAAATTCGGAGAAAAAATTAACCGAAAATTTGAAGAGGTGTTCCCTTCCAAGCTATAAAATTTTACTATGTATGAAACACAAGCTTCTTGGGATCCTTAGTGAAGAAAAGGAAGAAGAAAATGGAGATTTTGAAGTATTAAACGCTAATGGAAGAAGTTTTACTTTCGATCATTTAAAAAAACATTTATGTGCAGTGTAAACAAATGATTTTAATATAAACTTAATTGTAAATTGTATCATTTCTAGCTTTTTGTGTATTAAAAAACTTTAGTTAATATATTGCGTTTATAATAAATATTCCACCTTTTTTATTAACTATTACATTTAAATATTTGCCACTTTTCAATAAATAAAGATCCGGATCCTAGTCATGATGTCACTACACCTACTTTCTATAATTGCATTTAAAATCCAAATGAATTGATCTGAAGTTCTCTAAAATGAGCTGTTAGAAAAAATAATGCTACTTTCCAACTGAGCTGTGATAGATTTAATCAAAAGAGAGATAGAAGATAGAAGACACGGGTTCGAGTCCCATCTCGGAGACGTTTATTTCCATAAAAAAATTCTTTGGCATATTTATACAGGGTGTTGCCGAATTCGACCGACAAATTCAGAGGGGTGATAGTGGGCATCAAGAGGATTAAAAATTACCATAGAACATGGGGTCGCAAACCACGTTCAGACGGTGAAAATCGCAACAATAGACGTCGACAGAACAGTGCGCCTGACGCTTGGCCTCCACGCCCCCCGGCCTCAAAAGATCTCACAAGATTTCAGGTGGACCTCAGAAGACGAAATCCCTTGGATTTCTTCTTCTAGGGCCACTGGAAATCGGATGTTTATCAGACGCCAGCACACCGGGTATGTTTGAACGCGTCCGGAAATCCCCGTCTGTCGGTGTCGGCTGTGCAATGACCTTCGAGGCCACAACTTCGAACAGTTGCTATGAAAACGTCGCGTCAAATAAATGTTTTTCTACTTGTGCCTTTTTTGTCGCACCCTTCATAACTATTGTTGCGATTTTCTCCCACTAAACGTGGTTTGAGACCCTATGTTGTATGGCAATTTTTCATCCTCTTGATGCCTACTATCACCCCTATGAATTTGTCGGTCGAATTCGGCAACACCCTGTATATTTACATCCTAAAATAGGGGTCCAATCTTCTAGTTTGTCAAGAATTTTTAATTGGACAATTTTTAATTTAACTGGAAAAAATGAAGATATAGAAAACCTTACAGATCAAGATTTGATTGTAGAAAAAGGTGATAATGCGTTGAATATTACCGATTCCAAATGTGAGCTTGCAGAAGAATCTTGGAATAAAATAATGCATAAAATGACATATCAATTCAAGATGTTCTTCTACTAAGAAGATTAAAACAAAAAGCTAGCAATTTTTTTTTCGAGAACCCACAAATTTCTTGTTGTCTAAAAAATATTGTCTAGTTTATACACAGGATATCTACCGTAGACCGTCCATTAGAAGTATACGAGGAGCGGATAAAGCTAGTAGTCTGAAAAATTGGATTAGAGTATGGCAGGAAGCGATCTAAAAGATCAAATATTTTCAGTAAGCTGGCGGTTCCAGTTATACTGGAAATTGACAACAGCATTGTTAATGGAATGACCCCAATTTAATTTTTTTTCTTAATCTACATTTAATTTTCAACAAGTTTTATAATACATTTCCCAGGCCTAAACTTAATGGTTTTCGAGATATTGACATTTTCGCAAAAATTTTGCATCCGCAGCAACATTTTGAAAAATCGAATTATCATAATTAGACTTATGCGATAATGTTCATACTTCATTAACCATTATTTGAGACATTGAACTTTTCAGAAATACACCCGGCGGGACATTCTTACGTACGTTCTTTACAAAATTGAATTTTGAAATAAGAAGACTTTAAATGACAAAAAGTGATTTTTTTTAAGTGGCACCTACCATAATATTTTTATCTTATCGAATGTAGAATTAAAATCCTCGTTAAACGGTATTGGGTTCCCCTATACCTAAAATGTATCCTTTTCCGATTATTGAACGTTTTTCGAGCTTTTGCTGTAAAAGCGATCCTTTGACAATACAATCATTTGTTGTATTTGTCTAATTATGAAAATTCGATTTTTCAAAATGTTGCTGCGCTGGCATACGTAAAACGATTATGTTTAGGTGTGGCAAACGTGTTTCAAAAGTTATTAAATATTAAATGTAGATTAAGAAAAAAAAATTAAATTGGAGTCATTCCATTTAAATTTACAAAGCCGTTGTCAACTTCCGGTATAACCGGCACCACCAGCTTTCAAACTTATTTTTATCTTTTAGTTCCCTTCCTACCATATTCAAATTCAAACTTTTAGACTTCTATAGCTTTATCCGTTCTCCATATATGTTTCTAATGGACAGTCTACAGTAGACTGTCCACCCTGTATATTAAACATATTTTTAAAAAAATTGCACTTTATTTGTGTACTTTCTTAAAATATTTCTGTAATCCGGAAAATTAACTAATCTGGATGGTGGTGAAATTTTATCTGTCCGGATTAGCGAAGCTGTACCATATAAAAAAAGTGTGACCATGAGAATCTAAACAGCTTTCAATCAATTGTACTTTTGTCAGTATTTAGTAAATTATGCGGAAAGACAATTAAGAATGGAATATTCAGATTTTCATCTACAATAAATTTCAACAATAGACAATATGGAGTTTTAATCGAAAATGGCACTGTTGCAGAAATGCAGCTGGTACTGATTATACAGATTTTTTTTTATAGAAATTAAACTTATATTACTTTCAGCTACCTTTTCAAAATGATACTGCCTCAAGTTAAAAAAAGTATTATTAACATTTTAAGTTTACCTATATTTGGTGGGTCTTCGACTGTGTTCGGAAGATCTAAACTGATCCGGCCTCTGAGAATTAATTTCGTCCCACACAGCCTGCTTATCGAACAGGGCCAACATTTTCTCGAAATCAAAGTCTTTGCTAATCGCGTCGTCCAGGGGCGATCCGAAGCAGGCCTCGTCTTTCCAACTCTTCCCCCACTTTCCTTTCCCCCTTTCCTTTTTGTTCGGAGTACCCTTGAGCGGTTCGTGTGAGATTTTCGAATTAATATCTATGGGCTTTGACTTTACGTTGTTCGTTTGTTGAGACCCGTTCTGGTTGCCTTTGTTCGCGGCAGCATTCTCCGAAGCGCTCTGCGTCCTACCGGCACGTTTGGCCACAGGTTTCGCTATCGTTATTGTACTTCTTCCGGCAGGACTCGCCTGTTTGTCAATTAATTTTAAATCGATTATGTCACTGGCTCTACAAGAAAAAGGAACCCTTATCTTTTGCTCTTTATTAGTTAGAATATAAAGGTCAAAATCTTTTAATCTACCACACTAGAAGAATTAATATTCGGAAAAAAACAAATTTCAAAAACAAATTTCCCGCTATTTCTTACATCAGTATATTCTACTCAACAATGAAAAACTTACTCTATCGTTACTTCTGAGTTATCACATGGAATACCGTTACAGAACGCTTTTATTAGTGTCAATTTGGAGTCCGTCACGGACACTATTTCCCCTTGAAATGTACCCTTATTATCCAAACAGTCTATAGACACCATATACCCTATCCACTGAGCCATGTCTAACCTAACTTTTTGCCTTTCAAAAAAATATAGGTTATATCCCTTCCGTCCCGTTAAATACAGGATAAAATAAAAAGCGATTTCCGTCCTTCGTATAAAATCGTGCAATAAAACGTTTATCTGCAAATAGAAGATTGTTAATAAATGGCCTTAAAAACTAACATCCTATAAAACACCATTACAAAAAAAAACGTATAGAACTTACTACGTAACGTATGGTTATGATTTCTTTTTGCAACAAGTGCTTTTCCTGATAAATAAAGAGAGAAAATAAGGTGTCTTTTCTCTTAAATGTTGTAGATTTCTAAATGTGATATAAATTCGGTAATTTTCACATTTTTACGCTGTAATGTTACTTATGACCTGTATTACACGTGTTTACTTTTTATGGTCATGTTATCCATAAAGTACTATGAACAAATTATTGAAATTAAATGTATAGGGTTATAAATAATGTTGACTGATTTATTGTCGTAAATTTGTTGTACAATTCTACAACTATAATACGTCGATAAATAAATTACGAACGAAAACAATCGTGTATGGTAGGTCTGAATAGTAAAAATTTATAAAATTTTCATATTCTTTATTTATTTTCTTTTAACTTTTATTTTCAGTTTTAATATGTAACTAGATTTTCAAATTTACATATACTAAACTTTTTAACTTTCATGGATGAATTATTAATGAATGTGTCATGCCAACTTTTTTTTTTCGCCCAGTCTGTGCTACATACGGATTGTTTATGATTTTTCGCCCCAATTTTCGAGATGTAAGCTATGAATCATCGTTACTTTTTCTTGTTTTCGTTACTAAACAAACAAAAATTCAGAACCAAAAGTTACATTAAATATATTTACTATTGTTTTAGTTTTCTAGAATCCATCGCCATAAAGGGAATAGTTCAACAAGGTTATTATTGTAAAAAATGGTGCTCACAATTAGCCAAGAAAGTTACAATGAAGCTGTTGTTCAAAATATGACCGACTTTGAGCTGACCGAAGAAGATGCGATCGTAGAAACAATTGAACAATTTAAATCGCAGGTAGGAGGCACCTTCTTTGTTTACTTGACACTTGTCAGAACGGATGATGAATATTTAAATAAATTCCACTCAACAGGGGGTAGATTTAAGTAATATTGAAACCGACATGCAGAAGGATAAGCAACCTGTGCTCTCGGTCGCTGTAGTCGAAGCTCTGGATATTTTGAGATGTCTTTTAGAAAAGAAAGGAGAACCGTCCGAAATTATCAGCCAGCTAGAAATAATAAAGGCTGAATGTGAAAAAGGATTACAATATCAAGTTTTTGCCGGTAAGTACCTCCCGGTTTTAGCTATTTCACTATTAGACGTGTATAACAAAAAAATGTGATGTAAAAGCATTGATACATTATCGCTTTATTAATTCATTCACCTATCCATTCATTTATTAACTTATTTGTTTTTTCACTTCTTAATCCATTTTTATTCATTCATTTATGGCAGTCATCCCATGTGAAGGCTCTTTTTTTCACTTTTTTAGTAAATTTTTTTGCGTACTGAATAAACATACAACTGCGAACTTGTCACCACATATTTATTCATATTTTGAGCGCACTTTACAATTTTTTCAGCCCGAAATCGTTGCTCATTGCTGAAGTATACAGCAACTTATCTGAAACAAAAAAATCAAACGGCATTTTAATCTGTGAAGTATGAACTAGTTTTTGAACTAGAATTATTAAAAAGTATTGAAAGGTAAATATCTGGTGAATTTTGGTGTTTTTTGCACGACTTCAACTTGAAAAAAAAACGGCTTGATGAATCAGAATTATCCTAGTTGTGCAAAGTGTCTACATGAGTACTGAATAAGTCAATCAAATTTCAAATGAATTTGTTCGATAAATTTGGAGATATTGTCGTCACAAGTTTGAAAAATACAATTTTGACTCACCCTTAATCTGCTATTCCTGGTCCATAAAGTGAACCTTCAGTTTCCTTAAAAAAATCCTGCAAAGCTCTCTGACATCAGTTCTCGCTGTTTTAGCGAAGTCGCTCGAGCGTCGTTCGGCGTTACGTGGCCAATTTTACATCCCATTATAACTAAAACTTTCAAAATGCCATTAAATCCTTCATTGAAGATAATTACGGCAAGAAAAGTTGCTATTTCAACGATCTTTGTGCCAGAATGCTGGTGTTTAGTGAGCGGAAGTCCAGATCAATTAATTTAATGATTCATTGTTATTTTGTGTTTGTGCTCCTAAACATCTGGTCAGCAGTTCATCTCGTGATAAATCTTCATAGACTAGTTTGATTACTTTTTGAACTTCTGCAGTCAGAGGTGGCTTATCGCAGTGGAAATTAGTGAGTCCTCCTCTAGCTTCGAGCCTTGCGCCATTTGCACCAGCTGTCTTCGCCTGCTGGACAATTTTGATGTTGCGGATTTGCGTCTGTAGAACATTTGTGGTAGAAAGTTGCCCAAATTTCTTCCTTCATTTCTTCCATCGAGTTAACATGTCAGCGAATGGCTAAACCATAAAATTAAGTCAGCTTGTTAATGAGCTTATCGGTAAGTTTTCCAGCTCCTTTTCCACCAATTCCTTTATTATTTTTCTTAGCATTCCGGAGTTGCGTTTCCATTCTCTTCTCGACATGTCCTACACATTCTTTTTTCACTACTAAATAATTTTTTCCATACGGTTGGCTTTTCAAAATCCCACTAAATCGTTTGCTGTCGCCGTTACCGACGTATGTGAGGTACTTCACACCATGTTTTTCTATGGATCGCGAAAATATTTGCACAATGGCATCGATCTCCATTTTCCCAGAGCTTCCTGCATGATTTACGGTACATTGCGTGAAATTCATACCATATATTGTAGGCAACTGGATCACTAGTTTTTGTGCTTTCCAATAAATTGTATCCACTACAAAAACTGCCCATTAATGACGTGTCTACAACTTTACCGCAATATTTAGCAACTAACAACGAAACACCAAACAAAAATGAAAATCCTCGCTTCTTCTATGTGCCATCACCAGAAACTGTGAATTCGTCTTCTAGCTTGGCAGACTATTTATTCATTTCTCTCTCCTGAGTGACGGCAAATGACAGAACAGTTTCGTAAACAGCAGATGCAGCTGTGTGAATATTTTGTAAGATTGCTGCATATGTTGAATGCCCGATGCCAGGGCATATGCTCATTAAATTGCAGAACAAATTTATTCTTTCATGCCCGATTCCCAATAATCACATCACAAAAACAAAATGTCGATTGACTTCGCACGAATTTTGTGTCATCGGACATGAATTAATCATTTGGGTTTCTTCAAACTTGCATGACATACTAATTTTAAAACCCAAGCCTCGTAAAATGCACTGGGAAAAAGTTACATCACTCTTATATTTTCTGCATCGTACATTTGCAGAAATAGCAGAAAAACAGAAGCAAATTCTAGTATACAATACACAAAGCTTGTCGCAATTGACGCACCCAAGTTCATGCTCCCTAAAAGTTTCTTCGCTGACGTTGATGCAAATTCTGTTTCCTGCTCTAATGAGTGGTGATTTCCATAAAATGTTCGTTTTTTATTCCGATTATGACGTGTAGGACTAGATTGACTTCCTTTGATGCCACTCATTTAAAAAATCACTCACAACCCGCACAACAAAATATTATAGCAGAGTTCAGTTCGAATGCTTTGGGTGCTCACTCAAGACTAAACTAACCGTTACATTCGAAACAGGAAATGAGTTTAGAGAACATAACGGCTTCTCTATTATGCATTTATACCTGCGTTTGTATTAAAAGGGCTCAGGTAAGAAACCGAAGCGCAAGAGAAGGGATTCGATTAAAAAAAATCGATTTATTGAAGCAATCACATGGGATTACTCCCTTAACTTTTTATCCCAAAACGTTTTCCTTCTCATCCAAATATAAAAATACAAATTTTAGAAAGTAAAAAAATCATGTGTTTTATATCAACTGTAGATTTTTCTTGTCTGAATTCATATGTAATTGGTATATCAGTACTGTGTCTTACATGCGATGTTTAAGAATATTATCCCTCTGTAGTTTATGCATTTTGTCTTATCTCCTGTTTTCGGAATAGGTATAATAATTATGGTTTTCCACTCATCTGGCAATTTTTGGATTTTTATATTATTGATTTCTTAAAATTATTTACAGCTAATCGAGATTGCTATAAAGTAATAATAGATATAATGATAAAGTATGAATCAAACAATGATGTCATAATAAGTTGCTTGAAGACACTTATAAGTTTAATGACTAAACAACCAGATCTCCTAGACGATACCGGAGTTCAGTTAATAATCAAGTATTTAGATAAAAGCAACAATCAAGAAATTATGAGTTTGGTCTTGAAGTGGACCAAACAGTGCTGTATTATGCACGAACGTAATAGACAAGCCATTTTCGACGCAGAAATCCTCGACCACCTCAAACCGCACCTATGCGAGGCCAGTTCGAACTTGCTAAGAGACGTCTTGTCCGTACTGAGGGCTTTAGTACTGGACGATGACATACGGGTCGACTACGGACGCGCGCACGAACACGCGCGGGTAATAGCGAGCGACACGTTATGCGCGATAATGGGTCTTTTGGATAAATTCAAAACGGAAGAGTTGTTTGTCACCGATTTGCTCTTGACGCTGACGTCGCTTCTCGTTCGCACGGAGTTTTGCAAGAAAGTCGAAGATGCCGGTGGCCTGCCGTTGCTTAAGCATGCTATGGAACAATTCGCCCTTAAAGAGAAAATAATCAGATACAGCTTCAGGGTGTTGAAAGCCTTGGCTGGAAATGACGAATGCAAGTCGCACATCATCCAGCAGGGGTTCTCGCTGACCATCATTCAATCTTTGGAGAAGCATAAGGGGAATTCCACTGCCGCAACGTACGGGTTAGCTTGCATTGCGGCGTTGACGTTGCGCAGCCCAAATAACAGCAAAGCCTTCTATGATCATGGTGGGCCGGATGCTATCGTCACCACTATGCGAATTCATAACAATAACGAAAATGTGCAGGTTAGTCAACTAGAATATATAATAATGTGTTCGAGCCAATTTAATATAAATTCTTTATAAATCTATCATTGACCGAGTGTACACCTTAACTACCTAACTTCACAAAATGTTTTCAAATGTTTTCTGCTCTGTATACAAGTGTGAACTCTCTATTTCTGCTTTCATCACTCTAAAAGTAAAAGTTTTTGGGAAACAGACTTTAGTTTTAACTATCAAATGAAACAAAAATCTTCAGTACAAATAGTGTTCAAAAGGAGAATCTGTTCTGGATACAAGTCTGAACCCCCCGTTTCTGTTATCATCACTAAAAGTAAAAGTTTTTGGGAAATAGACTTTAATTTTGACTATCAAATGAAACCAAAATTTTCTGTACAAATATTGTTCAAAAGGAAAATCTGCACTGTATACAAATGTGAACCCTCCATTGCTGTTTTCGTCACTCTAAAAGTAAACGTTTTTGGAAAATAGACTTTAGTTTTGGCTATCAAATGAAACAAAAATCTTCAGTACAAATATTGTTCAAAAGATATATTTCTTTAATGTAACTTTTTGGTGGTAGTTTCTTGTTAATGACATGTTACAACTTCAGCACTTCAGCCATTTGCACTTATGATTAATTCTGAAAGACAAGAAAGAAAACTGAAAAATGTTAACATGCATTCTTCTTTAACTTAAAGAAACATGGCAGTTGGGCAATAAGAAATATGGTATCAAGAAGTCGGTACCAAAGTGAAAAATTTGTATCACTGGGTGCTGAAGAGATTCTTCAAGACAACTTGAAGAAATTTCCCAAGTGTGAATATGACATGAAAGCAGCCCTTCGAGATTTAGGCTGCGATGTTAACTTGAAAGAGGAATGGACAGGGAAAGGCGGAAAATTGAACACTCAAGCAAAGCGCTAAAGTGCTCTCGATGGGAAGGGTTGACTATTTCACTTGCCTACTTACATTTTACTAGCTTATTTACTACTGTTTATAAAGGCTAACTTATTGTTAACTTATTAATTTTTTATATACGTAATTTTATTAAAATAATCACTTTTTACACAATGTACCAGTGTTTGTTATTGTAAACTCTCAATTGTTTGGATATTGTACATTGTGGTAAAGTAAATAGAGCAGTTACTTTAGCATGTGGAATTTCTGTAGTAAAAGTCGTAATGAAGCTAACAGAGAGACTATACAGGGTCGCTTTTATGTATGGAAACGGTAGATTATTTTCTAAACCACGAAAACGACCACAAAAAGTAAATGTTTGGTGTGGCATTATTGCTGAACAAATTATAGGACCCTATTTCATACAAGGAAATTTGACCTCGGCACGATATTTGTTACTTTTGCAAGAGTCTATTGTTCCAAAGTTTAGACGATTATTTCCGAACAACAACAATCCTAATTTACCAGCAGAACACATATGGTTTCAACAAGATGGGGCACCTCCCCATTTTGGACGTGTGGTACGGGAATATCTTGACAAAACATTTCCTAACAGATGGATAGGGCGCAGAGGGGCAATTGAGTGGCCCGCTAGGTCCCCCGACATGACCCCGCTAGACTTCTTTTTATGGGGTCACATAAAAAATCTAGTATACAAAAATAGACCACAAAATATCGAAGACTTACAAGAAAGAATAAGACACGACATTTCCAGTATTCCTCGCA
>JAWQRJ010000913.1:0-17758 GCA_033557515.1 Diorygopyx duplodentatus
ATAATAAATACCGGCTTTCACAAAAACAAGGTAAGTTGTCTACAACCTCCCGCTGGTTCACGCTTATTCAGAATTCAGAATTAAGTACGATAGATTCAACCACTCATCTGTTTTCCGATGTCCGGGTGGCTTCCGTTGGCTACTGTTTTGGCTTCTATGCGCTGTCTCGTAACGCCGGCACTCGCTGCTACCGTGACGCGCACCGCGTTTCAGCATGTTAGGCTTATATTTTGGAAATAGATTAGTAGACTTAAACTGACTTATCTTGATTCAAGCACTTTATTGGTCGAACATTAACCGTTGAATTCATTCAGGGTAAAAATGATGAAAATTAAAGAATTCGTTTTTTTTGCTAAAAGAATTGAAAGTCCTTGGAAAAAATTTTCGTTTGTAGTTGATTAATTCAACTTCTAGTAACTGTGGGGAATTTTTCCTCAAACTAAAGAATGTTTAAGAAATTACCACAAAAATATAACATTACCAAAGTAACAAGTAAACTATACGTTCTACTAGTAATGTTTCGGATGTTATAAAGGGTATAAGAACCACATAGGTATAGCAACTAAATGATATGCAAAGCTACTAATAATATAGAAGTATTGATTTTTTTGTTCTTAATGTTTAAGCCTGCAACATACTGAAACTGAAAAATATCTCCGCATGCATTTAGGAAAAAGACGACAGAAGCATATATTTGCAAAGCGAAAGCAAATTGGTTTATAATATGTTACATTGAATCGTAGGAACAAAATATTAGCTGTCAGTCAATAACAAACTTTTCCTGTATAAACCTATTCTCCATCCAATTTGAAATGATACGAGCATGCTTGCATGATACAAGTTTAGCGAACAGCAACTGAGGAAGTCGAAATAATACACCAATTTCAAAACAAAGTGGTTCAATAATAAATGCTCCTTAGTAGGTGCCAAACTACGGCAAAAATGTATTATGTGGATCCCAATGTACTTGTTAAACATCTTGTGATTGAAGATAATTAAGAAAAGTCCGCAAAATGTATTAAGTCTATACACTTGAAAACCCGATTTGATTGGTTGTTTCTTGTAATATATTAGCTGGGTCTATGGTTAAGTATTAAAATAAGCCAAACGAATCTTACGTATTATTATCCTCAAATGGATAAATTGCAATATTTTATTTTTATTTTACTATATTTAATCTGCCTTTTGCTTTACTTGTACTTTTCTTCGACAACAATATAATTCGAAGAATTATACAGAATAATTCAGCAATAGAATTGGACAACAATACAAGAAATAACAGTTTTTAGACTTTTTTAAAAACAATAATTTCAGTTTTAGTTGGTTCCTTTGAACTTGATCTGATATTAGGGGAAAAGTGTATGACTTCAAAGGGTTTGAAGGCTACATTTTTATTATTGAAACATTAGAATGCCGTTGGAATATTTTATTATACTTATTGGGAATTTAAGTCACATACATTAGACAGCATACAACAAACAAAGAGGATTGAATTGGTTAGCAATAATTATTTTAGATTAACAGATCTTCGACTAAAACACTTTTTAAAGAAATGCGCGTATAGTGCTTACAATACCGGATCAAAATCTTAATTCGGTATTCCAAATTTCTAATACCGGTATTACTATTAGAAAATTTACTTAATTTACGTAGTATCGAAAAAAAGCAAATACAAATTTATTTTTAAAATTAACCTTGACTATAAAATGAATTGTTAACATTTTTTCTTTACAAGTATATATTTTTATCAGAGGGTTGTACAACAAAACTGAATGAGAAATACCCTGTTGGATACTACGGATGGAGGGGTTGACGGAGGTGGAGTTGATCCAGGTTTACAACACCATGGCAACATTTACTTCCATTTACCTTTTTACTTGAAAGTGTAAGAGAGTACTACATTCGTCAAAAAAATTTCTGAGATTTTGATATATCTTGATGAATTACATTAATAACATGAAATATAGATCATATATTTCGATGTAACTAGCAATAAATAGGAAAGGTATTAAAAAAATTGAATTATTTGTATTAATTTTAATGAAAAAAAAATTAGTTAGTTTAATCTAATTTTAATCTAGTGCCATTTATGGCAATTGATCTGTCTATCCATCCATCTGTCTGTCTGTACGTCCGTCTGTTAAGAACAGTTTTCCTATTTCTATTTATTTTAGGAAAAAAAGTTTCGAATAAAAGCTTCATTGTTTCAAATGTAAATTTTTGCAAAAAAAATGCAAATAACTTTTAAATTATACTGTGTGTCTCAGGTTAACGTGAATAAAATTAGTAAAATGGTTATGAAAAAAAAATTCAAAGAACCCGTGGAACCCCAAGCCAACTTATTATTTTTTCTTTAAATGAAAATGTAAAGGAACCTAAAAATGTAATTATATACAGGGTGTTCCCATTAAAAATCTGAATTATGGCATTCTTGGAATACCATAATTCGTCCAGATATGTCAAAATTCCACCATAAAAATTTTGAACCGAATGCATTACTTTGTCTTTATATGAGACAAAGTAAAAATAGGTATTATTAAGTATAGCATTTAACACAAAATTTTGTTATATATATTAATGTTATTTAGCTTATCCTACGTTGCTGATAGTTGTTTTATGTCCCCCAGTTGTTTTATTCATCAAAAAGTAGTAATTCACTGTATTCTGTTGGTTGAATTTGCTCCTTTTTGTGATGAAAGTCCCAAACGTTATCGAAATCATAAGTCTAATACAAAAATACTCTGACGCCAACATTTCCTCTTTTGGAAAGGTATGAATCGTAGTTTTTATTGTAATTGTATAGACTTCACCTGTGCTTCTGTACAGTTATTTCTGAATCCAACTTAATTCATAACTATATCACATACCTCGAATGAACTTTACGAAGCATTATAGAACCAGCATGTACATTCTTGCGAAAACAAAAACACTGCCGTCGAAGCTAGCTCTGGTCGTACTGTATAGACTTCTCGCCTGCCGAACCATATTATTTCGCCATATATTATACCATATATTATAAGTTCGTCGTGAGGAATCTGTCGCGGTTCAGGGAGAACGCACACGGGGCCTCGTTCCGTTCGGACGGTAAATTGATAAGGCGGTCGGCGATGAAGGGGCCATCAAATTATTCGACGTGGCCACGAAAAGTATGCTCAGGTAATTGGTTATGTTTTATTATTCGTTCCAAAATAAAAGCATTCCAAAATTAAAAAAAAACTGATCTAAAATTACATTTTGATTATTGTCAAACTTGAAATGTCATATGTTTGACTTAAAATGTAGTTCCTGTAAATATTATTTTTATCCACAACTAGAATTTTCTTTACAATCTGTGAATTTTTCAATAAACTTCTCGAATTATTAAAGCAGATTTTAAAGAAATTAAATTAATTGGTTGGACTGTAAAGCTATAATTTGCTTTCATATTTCAAAATTGTCTTTCTAAAACGATAAAAGTGCAAATACTGTTCAATACAGATGTCAATCAATTTTGTTAAAAATAAAATATTTTTTATGGATATTACTTAATAAAATACCTTTTCATTCAAAAAACTAAACTTCAAAACAAATAATTACAAACGACAAAAATTGAAAACAATAAAAATATCATATTATTTGATTTTCTCAAAAATAAACATTAACATAAACATTTTGAAAGAAAAAATATTTTATTCACCGGAAAAGGAGTGTTTATTTTTGATAAATAAAAAAAGCATACAGTATCATTTTTGAATGATCTTCTCCATATGGGAGTGAGTTTATTATAAACAATAAAGAAGTAATCATTGTTTAAGTAAACTTGAAAACAACATTTTTACACTTTTGTTTACCTTTCTTTTTTTTTAGTTTTCTTTTATATATAGAGAAGCAGAAAAACTAGTTAATAACATGAAATATAGATCATGTATTTTGACGTAACTAACAATAAATAGAAAAGATAGTAAAAACTTGATTTACTTTTATTAATTTTAATGAATGGAAAATTTTAGTTCGTTGTTATCAAATTTTAATTTTCTCTGATATCATCAGAAATTGCAAAAAAGTATTTTATATGCAAAAATGAAATATTAAATGTAAAAGTCAATTATAAAAATAACCCACTATTCATCGGGTGATCATGTATTGACAAAAACGTTTAAATAACAGAAAAACATAAAATTTTACTTAATTCATTTAAGTTAAATTTTTTTAGTTCACAGAGGGATTTGCATATAACTTTCGCTACAGTACCAGTAGCCATCGGATCACGAAACTGGTCGGTGTAGTTAAGTAAACTTCCAGTGAACTATTTAGATTGCCTTAGATTGCACTTAGATTACCTTTTTAGAACTTAAGACATAACAACTAATTTGGATGATTACGATTCGCAAATGCGTTCAAAACACTTTACATGACGAGTTTTGTAATATATTTTCCACTTACCTTACTAAGTTGCTTGAAATGTTTCATATTTTATCATACATTTCACTATTAGAGATATTAATTGTTAGTATATTTAGTATAAATTATATAAATTGTGTACCAGAACAAATCAGAACTACACTAAATTAATTAAAACTGAATAATGGATTTTAATTACAAAGCTTTAATATAATAGTCGCAAATTGAATAGAAATATATTACAATAGTCGTAAGTCGCTGTTGTATCGAGAGGAATGTTTATTATGGAATGTGCAGATTTCAAATAGTGAAAAAGTTCACCTTAAACTTTAATGTCAAAATTTCCACAACGTACTGATAATAACCTACTGAGATTATTATCGGAGTGTTCAACAGGAATGGAACGATTGCCTAAGAAATATCTATTATTGGATTGCCTACGAATTCTAAATTTTCAGAATTTTTCTTGTAATCATGTGATTACAAGAAAGAGAATTTCACATTTTCACTCTACTTTATCTAAGTACTTATTATGAGGAATTGTTTGCATTCACTTCCTCGTTACTTCAATGAGTAAACAGGAAAAACATTCTGGAATTATATTCTCTGGGATAATTTTCATTCCCTTCCTTTGCGGAAGAAGAACTTATTTTTTTCGTTCGGTCCAGGATCAAGATCTCTTGTAGCTTTATTGATCAACTTGATCTTACCTGCTTTATTGGAATGATCTGAAAAACATCTCAAGGATTCTTCATGGGTTGGCTGAAAATATTGATCTTAACAACTTCATAGAAATTGACATAAGTCAGTAGCAAAAATTACTAGGATGTTGAGTCGATCAACAAATGACAAATTGAGTAGAATTAAAATGTTAATCCATTCCCCAAAAAAGTGATCACTGCATGAAAGATTTACATATGAACCATCTGAACCTGTGAATGTGCTTTTCATAAATTTGGTAATATATCTGTCGCCTGGTATTTTTAACAGGTTATACGTGCTTGCTTGCACTACATTTGATCAAGTGAAAAAATGCTGCACTAATGACTGAATAATTTACTCTCTACTGCGTGAAAGACGAAAAAACATATTACACTATATTACCGTTCATAACAGGCAAAAATAGAAACCACATAATAAATTACTCGTTACTATCTGATAACTAGCATTAATTAACATTACAAAAATCTAGTGGGGCATATTTGCTGTATTACAGGATTATACTAATCAATTCTATGCATTCGAAGTGACCACAGCGTGTATTAAATCTATATGTTTATAAAATAATATCTATGCATAATTCAAGAGGTAAACGCTATTCAGAATTGAGGAAAAACACAACTTGTATCAACATGTGTCGGAAATGGCGCTAACTACTTTGATGTATGTGGACGCACTTTCAAATAGTTCTGATGGTATGTGGAAAAGTAATTTGAAGATTGCCAACAGACGCTCCATTAAGGATTATCTTATACGGTAAGACTTCTGCTGGCATAAATATACACGCTACAGTTGTAACTGTAAGTGCTGGCTGACCTCCTGAGAGCGCTGAGATCGCCACAAGATTGGCGAGAGGATGACTGCAAAGGACACGCCAAAGGTGGGAGTGTGAATCCACCTTTCGGGCGTGGTTTGCTTCATCTAGGGGCCGTTTGGGCGGATTACATTTATCTTTTATAAATGTATTTACGGCCTTCTTTAGCAAAGTAAATAAAACAAGGGATAATATAAATGTTGTTTACAGCAAACTGAATTCAAAATCAATTTTTTAATCTCCGAAATATTTAGTACTTTAAACTGTTATGTATTTTTTCCTGTGTATCAATTTGTTGACTGGTAAAAATACAAGAAGTACCTTGCCTTGGAGTAAACCAGCTTTAATAGTAAAGATATTTAACATTGTCTTCTCTTATATCTAAATATAAATCAAAAAATCAAAAAAAATAGCTTGCAGAGTGAAATCCCAAATATTTAAAAGCTCTTTTGTGAGGGAACTTTGTAACGGAAGAACAAAGTAGATATGCTATTAATAAACTATTTTATCTTAGTGAAATACTAACCAAGTTCCTCGACTTCCTCCTCAACACACAAGTTTCTCGATAGAAATAAAAAGCCTCCACATTGCACCTTTATTATTCATTGAATAATGCAAAGTTACTTTAGGAAATTTGGTTGCTATGGAAGCCACATTCTCTACATCTATAAAAAAATCCATGTTCTCTGGTTTATATTGTTTGATCCTAGATGTATCAAGTGTTAATCATAAGTACGCATTTTATACCCTACTTTGATAAAGAGTATCGAATAATTCATCCTTTGGATATTTTTAGCACTAAAAAAATTGTTCCTGAAAAATACTTTCCCCTCTGAAATACGACAGAAGCTGTCGAAGTTTTTTTTTCTTTTAGTAAATAGCTATCTCCCTGGCGATGGAGGATTATCCGTACACTTTATAAATATTCATTACGATGACAACGCTAACTAGATTTGCAAAGCTCTCTTCGAAACGGCAAGACCTACCCAATAAAGATCGTGAATGTAGGGAGGATCGCAGTATGCCTTGGACTCGTGGCGCGGGTCCTCTGCCAGGGTAACGCCAGGACCTGGAGCTGGTCAGACACGGCGCACAGAGCAGGTGGCACAAAAACAGCTTCGCGTTCGTCAGGACTCGGGGAACTTCGACTCCGAGCTCTTCAAAGCTCAACGCGCGCTTGTCTGGTGATCGTAGTAAGCCTCGGTCCGCGTATACATGCGTAGCCGACCCACGCCTGCTGGTCTAGTAGTGACAGCCACAGAGATCGCTAAAGTTAAAGCCAACTTTGTTCGCGCGAAAAAAGTTTTTGGTTCCTCCCTGGACCATCATTCGTTGCCTATAAGTGAAGTTGAAATACGGAGGGACGTATAACTTTGGACGGATTTTGCTTTCGATGAATTGTTATTAGTTGTAATCATGTGTCGTATTTAAAGTGCGTTGGGATGTGAAACGTTTTGCCAACCTTTAAATTTTCTGTAAAAATGTACTCTTCAGATATGAAACCAGTGGTGTTAGCTAACCTTAAACTTAACTATAATATTAACATCAGTACTTTAGTGTATCGCTTCCTGCTAGTGTGGATTGTATGTGTAAATTTGCTTGTGGCGGAAGGTGGTATTGCAAAATTGGAGGATGATACTGGTATGTCATTATTTCTAAAAAAAAATTGTTTGGAAAATTAAATAAACCAAAAAAATTAAACTTGATGAACTTAAACAAATAAATAATACTAAAATCAAAATTTACCACGGATTTATACAATTTTCCGATCGTAGGATTTTTCTATGGTTTCTAGCGAATTGGTCGAAATTCGATTCAGAGAACACAAATTATTTTGGGTTGTGCAACATTCGGGTCTGTATTAGTATTTGAGAAACTTTGTTGCTATGTTCCTTTAGTTCCTGTGGGAATTTAAATATTACCCCCAAAACAGGATAACATCATAAAATACAAAAAGAAACCAGTATTACAAGCAGGATATTTATTTATTGTATTTAGTTCTACTGGTGGCTATGTTGCCTGTTTAATTGAGGTAATGGGGTTCATACAAAATAAGTTTATAAGCTTTATTCATATTTATTTATTAAATAAGCTTTATTCTTTGATCTTGATATAGTGGAAACATTTTAAAAATATCTTTCATGGCACATAAACTTATATATGTATAAAGAGTATCTACCCAAATAGCTGAGCAAGCCAACGTGATCTGCCTTAAAACCCTTCATAGCGCTGCAATCCAAGTAGTTAGTGTGGAAAATCTGGTTCCCCTCAAGGGTAACAGGTGTATTCTTCTCGTCTATAGTGAATCCTTCGTATCTAGGACGTTTTGAAATGCTTGTTAATTGTTTTTACTATTCCTGGTAACTGATCATCACCACATTATCTTTATGAAAACGCCCAATGTGTTTTTATAAAGATAATTGTGGTTCTCAAAATATTTTTTTAACTTTAAAATGCTGTGGGATTTCACTTTTTCAATCAATCTTTTGAAAACTGATTTTATCACTTAACCACTCTAAAATAAACAGTAAAACGCAGAGTTTTAAAAATACTATCAGTGCGATGGATTTTGAAGTTTTTAATTTTTATATTGTAATTAGTAGCCTGGCAACGGTTCATTAATAACGTTAATAACATAAATGGAACCTCACAGTTATTCCACGCTATTAAAGAATGCGCCACCACCAATTAACAATTAACCATAAACATCAATGTATTTTTCACATATACACTAAATTATACACCAAATTAACATTGTAAAATGTTTGCAATAACAACGGTCACACTGGAGTTCCCATTGAACACCAGTATTATTCAGTATTATTGGCAAAGGTATTTTTTCATTAAAATATTGATATATTAGTAGTTATTTTAATTTATGTTTATCACTGTCATAGCGGCATTATTAACCCTAGAATTTTAATTAGTTTATTTATTGAATTGTGGAAAGGATTCCATATATTTCTTATATTGTGTTGTAGTTATCCTAGTCAACTGAAATTCTATCAGTCAATTTGTATTTAATTTTGTATTTATCTTTATATTTATAGTAAATTTAGTTATCGTTATATATATCAAAAAAACGAACATAAAGTAAACTTACTGGTAATATTACAATACACTTACACTATACTTACTATACTACTTATATATTACACTATACAATACACATCAGTGAGATCTATGGCTCTCGTTTTCAGGTACAAACCTTATGGGTTGCCCTATTTTATTTATCTGCTAATTTTAAACTTGTATTTTCAATAGCGTCGTCTTTGTGGATAATTAAACAAAGTAGCAAATATTTTTCAGGAGCGCTTTGTTTGATTATTTTTTTCTGCACTGTATATATATTCAGCTACCAAAGAAGCAAATTGAGTTGACCTACAGAAAATATATCTGCAAGGGGCCTACGAAATCCAGGAATTTCTTTTAGAGGTAGTCGATTAATACCCCCAAAAACATCCAAAATGTCCGGAAAGTATAAAACAGAAAATATAATTATTAGAAGATAATCACCACACGGCTTTTTATTTAATGTAATATTTTAAAAATATCTAATCTCTACCTTTAGCATTCCAGCTTTTCCTGCCAATAGTGAGAAGATAGCCAAGATAACTAGTTTCTAAATCTTTTTGAAAAACTTGATATGATTTAGATAAAATTTTTTTTTTAAATCTAATTTAAAAAATTAAAATCTAATTTGAAAACATGAAGCAGCCTTTTGCAATTTTTTTCTTGGTGGTGGAGATCTTAGATTGTTCTTACGACATAACAAAAACGACGATAAGGCAACCCAACCCAACCATTTATAGAAAATAATTTTGCTTCATATTTTTGATATGCTTATGTATATCAGTTATGTATATTAAATATGGCAGCCAACCATGAGGTGATGTGATAATAATGATTAACTTATTAGTTTTTAAGTAACAAATATCTGTTTCCCTCATCGTGTAAGTTATTCATTAATCAACTAATCAACCATCTATCAACTCTTGGCTTTAACCAAATTGCCCATTCCACATTAATATCTTATTTACCAATATGTAAAAGTATTATTCAGTAATGATATTTTTGCAGTAATAAAATTAATGAAACTGCACCTTTGAAGAAGATTGCATAAAACCGTTTAGGGATCCACATTATCTTGAATAGAGGAAGCTTTTTCTCGTTAATAAAACAATCGTAAGTTGTGTTATTGGGTAATATAAGCAGAAGAAGGCGTTAATTGGTGCGACCTTTTAATTTGACCAATATTTCGGAGAGAATTTTCACCTTTCTCATTGGTACAATTTCAAAAAATTGTGGCCATGAATAATTGTGGCAATTGATAGTTTACAGGAAATTCCTTTTCTTGCCAGAGCTGTCACAGGCTACATCTGCCATCTTTCGGACTGACAATCTACGAATTGTTTATTATACCTTGACCACTGTGGGTAATTTCTTCACTAACCCAAAACATAAAACCCTTGTAGAAAAAATGTCAAAGGTGGTTTATTCCATACCGTGTGGGGATTGTGAACAGTGTTATATAGGTCAGACATTTTGTTGGCTAATTAGTAGAATAAGACAGCATAAACGTGACATACGAAATCTCAAAGAATCTAGTGTTCTCTCTCAACATAATTTGAGACACAACCACGTTATGGACTTTACCAACACGCAATTTATATTCAGCAAGAGCAATTTGGGGTAAAGATTGATCTTTGAGATGATAGCTATAAATACAACCATTAATTTCATGAACTTGCAGTCTGACGTGGATGATTTAAGTAATGTTTATAGTCACTTGTTGAATTTGGATTTTAATAAAGATAAGAATGATTTAACTACTTCTGATATGATTGGGAATATTAGTGGATTAAAATTTTAGTTCATTTGATGGCTTGACCTTTTTTTGGGTGTCCAAAAATAAAAGTATAAATAAACTAAATTTAATTCTGGCGCCTTCAGCCCAGTCACTGGTTGTACTCTTGTTTTTAATTGATTTTATATTACAATGTACGCTTTTATCTAGCGTTGGTTAGTTGGTTTTACAAACTTGTCAAGTTTTCAAATTTGCCGACTTTAGCGCGAAAATTATTTTAATTTTACTGTGGCTACCTTCTGTTTGTTGCAATGTTCACTCTGGTACCCCATGCTTTGTTTACGAATAATGATTTTAAAATGTGAAACTTCCTTTTGTTATCTTGAACCATCCCGTTATTGTTTAAGCTCAATGTATCTAATTGTTGACCTGCGATTCCTGCAATGCATTTGGTTTTTACTAAGATGAACCGTTATTGAGTAAATCTTGCTCTTTTTTTATTATAACCTCACCTTTGTTTGACGCCTGTTTTTTCAACTTGTAGTCCTGAAGAAGGTGGAAATTCTAACAGAAATATTGGTCAAATAAAACAAGGGAGAATTGATAACATCGATAATTGAGAAGCCTTGATAACATTTTTACAAACGCTAATCAATATAAGCTCAGAGTGGAATGCGACCTCTTTACATTTTACAGCTCAGTTGAATCAATTAATTTTATTTTTGGGTTGCGATGGCAACAATACCATCGCATTATTCAGATTCAAAATTGAATTAGTTACATGGAATTAATATTTAATTAAGACTTTAAGGTCCATATTTTTTCTCGATACTACCTAATTTGTTCACTGAACCAACAAAGAGTCAAAGAGTTATATCCAATCCTGCATCATACCCAAAAATAAAAATTAATACATATCAATGATATATCAATAATACGTATCGTATTTATACAATACATATGACAATGATGCTATCATACGATTTTTATTCAATGAACAGTGTGTATTTTATGAAATACTAGTGCACATATCCAGTCTAAATCAGTTTTTCAATTTCAAAAATTGAAACGGCACTCTTGAATGCAAATTTTTAAAATGTACTCCGCCAACTTCCTACATTTTACGACTGCTCTTAGAATGTTCGCTAGTAATTTATAACGTAATGTATAACCTGCACGTTGCTGGGAGTTTATGGCCGAGAAATACGGTTCCTGCGATCTCAGCAACTTTCCGGCGCGGAGGCACTTCTTAGGTAGATTCCTTGCACCTTATAATTTCGCGCGGATCCAAGTTTCCCCACTGCGAAGGGCGGAAAATGACTAACGGATCCGGCCCGTTCGCGGAGGTGCAATTTTCTCGGCTAATTTTCAAAGTGTTTATTTACTAATGGGCCGACTCCTCACCGGCCCCGCTAGATGTCTCCTGGTCCGTCGCCTGCTTTTACTTTAATGAGCAGTCCACGGTGTTGTTGCTGCCGTAACTGCAGTTCGCACGCGAAGGCGCCTTTTGAATAGCAAAAGAATAGATTAAAGTCGTTGCTAAATTGTCAGGACATTAGCTAACTGGCGCTAGTTGCCGCCCCAAACCGTGTAAACCAGACCCGCGTCCACGAGGCGAAGTGCATTACTGAATGCAATTTTCAGCTCGCTATGTCATTAGCGGGGCCGCTTTTTACAGTAGCGTTTCATTGCACTTTTTGCGATTACGTTAATCGCGTTAATTCCTTGTTAACGATTATAACTGATGTTTTGCTACGTCACTGCTGTGTAGCTGAATATAGTTTTACAGGTATTAAATAAGCGTTATACTATTTTTATAATATATTCTAGTTTAAAACGGATTCTGCATCTTTGGGGTCGTCATGCTTTATTGCCATTTTCTTTGGCAAGCGATGGCTTGCAGAACTTGCCGTTACTTTGCCGGCTACTGTTGGACTGAAGTTAATCAGTCCAACAAGAACATAATCGTCTTTCATGAATGAACATTTTAGGCAGATCTTTTAATTGCACTCTATAATCATCTTCAGCGTCCAAATTAGAGTAGACTTCCATTATAATGAACCGCCCTAAACATATAAGTTATTATTGTTATACATAAAAATCACATATTTTTATTTTATACATAAAATATTTTGCGACTACTTTCGACAACTCGGCAATAAGAAACTAAAACCTCCATTTAGGATTTTTAATTTGCCAACCGTATGTATTATTGAAAGGCCTACAAAAATTACTCCGTGGAAAGAGCACATTACAAAGGGATGCGAAGAACACTGCAAAATCAATTATTTCTAATAAGGAGCACAGTGGAAGCAACTCTTGCGGGTACCACGCGTCACTAAAATATTTTCTAATGATCACATTATATCTGTTATAATAATTTGATAAAGTGTAAAATTACCCCACACTTTATTACACAATTAATTGTATTTTATTTTTGACTTAGAATTTCGCAAAGAAACTTCCACATTACTGAAATACGTGCAAAGGTATCGAAAATTATATGAAAATTAAAATTCACCCAGACACCGGAACAAGGTAGACAAAATAAAATCATATCCTTACTTATTAAAATTAAATTAAATCAAGAAAATAGTCCAATAATGTAAACAATTTGTAGAATAAGTGACATTAAGCACACCCTTGCAATAAATGGACAAACGTTTAATAAGCAAACAACGAGTTATTGAAGGTGTTTGTTCAAAAACACATTTTCACTTTCTCTTAAACGTATGAGAGAAAGTATGGCATTAAATAAAACAAAATAGTGCTGAGATTTGATGTTTTGATGCCCGTTATTGATTTTTTTGATTGACGCAAATGCTATCAAAGATTTTTTACTTTATTTGTACTGTTATGTTTCTTTCATTACTTGATTGTACGGAAACATAGGCAGGACATGCCTAAAGTGTTAGTGCTACTGTGACACTATTTAATTTAAACTGTGTATTACTGATATAAAGCCGTCGAAAGTTTGTTCTCCATTTATTTAAATAGCAAAACTACTTAAAACCACACGCGTCCAACTTTGGCGGCGATGTGATTTTATTCTAAAACATACTACATATAAAACATTGCAAATATAAAATATGTGTTGTTTTACTCTTTGTAGTAAAGTAGCATAATATTTTTGTATCAATTGGTATATTCTACATTTTCTTACTTGTGTTTTTATCTTACTTTCTTAACTCTAAATAAGGCTCAATTGTGGTTAAGTATAAATAAAACATTCGCCGACTTTGTGAGAATATTTTGTTTATATTGCATAATTGCAATAAAATGTGAAGTTTAATTGTAGAGCTACATTTGCTTATACGTCAATCTGCTTATTAAATGTTGAATAGCGGTGTAAATTTACATTTTTTCGTTATTTTGCAATAGAAGCAGAATTACTATGTAATTTTTCGACCCCGTATGTTTCTGTACTTTCTTATACTTTTCCACACGTACTTTTACATTGTAATTTTTTTTACTTGTGTGAGCTTACATTGTGAATTTACTTATTGCCCATCAATATTACATTGTAAGTTTACATATTACAGGCACGTTCATAGCGGCAATGTAAATTTCTTCTGATATCTGCAACTGACCAACTGATGTTCACGGCAAATTTACATATCATAACTATGTGTACATGGAATGTTATTTAGCAGTTTTTAGTATAAATGTAAAGGTATAGTAGATATTACAGGAAATTCTGGATAAAACAACTTATGGGATGATTTCCATAATGAGGTAAAATTTCGTAAATATGATCTATTTTTGAGTCTGCAACAACATATATTCTGATGCCCCATTCAGTAGGTTTGCTTCGATTGTGCGTAATCAAAAAAATTTCCCTTTAACCCCTGTTTCGTCTACACAAATATTTTTATAACAGATGAAATGATGAAAAAATGTCTTGCTTTCTGGATGAGAGTTCTATCTGGAACCTTGAAAATATTACAGAAAATAAAATAAAGCAAACATAATCATACAGGTAATTTGTTGCTGATTAGTTCCCGCCATCGCGATTTTGTTGCTCCAGCCATTTCCAAAAAAAAAACGCGGTTTCTGCCAGCTTGTCTGTCAAATCTGCAAAATTTGACCAAAAATATCATTATTTTGAAAAATTGAATGCGTGGAAATTTGTTGTCGCCATCCCCGTTTTGTTGCTCCACCCATTTCCCAAAAATCGAGACTCCTGCCAGGTTAACGATCAACCTGGCAGAAACCAACCAGAAAATCATTAATCACTTTTTGGTTGGATTTTACCAGATGGTCAAGATGGCAGAAATGGCGATTTTTTGGAAAGTGCTGGAGCAACAAAATCGCGATTACGGCAACTAATTAGTGCGGATATGGCATATAACAAATTACCTATTAATTTTATGATACTGTCAATGAATTCATCTGTACAGAATAGTGTAAAGTACTGGTTTCACTACAGCCTGAGGAATTTGTGGTTCACAACACCCTCCCATTCTTCACTTTCTTGGTTCTAACAACTTCACCATCGCTGCTTTTGCTATCAGAACCTGATTCAATACCACTATTTATATAATTTTCAATCTCGCAAGCAATGATATAATTTAAAATCTATATGTTCGCTACTAGATATATCATCATTGTTGTGTGTTCCATTCTCTGCCATTTGTAAGGTATCAAATTTTAAACAGTTACTTAGATATAGGTACTACCTTTACAGTAACATTCACATAAATAATGCATACATCCTGAAAAACACTCGCACTCGTATTTGGTTATATGTATTTGTTCATCTCCGAAATTGAAAATTGAAAGTCAGGGGATTCCCAAAATCAGTTGCTTATAAAAATTTGCTTGCTCTAATAAATAAAGCAGAATATGTTTACAACAGAATTCATATCTCAGGAAAATATGTTATTATTAATTCAGTAATTTTGGATTTTTTACCATGAAAATACAATTTCTTCTTAATAGCGTATGAAAAAATATGATATAATATTTTAATGTAATTAGAATTAAAATATTAATCTTTCGAAACTTAAGATGATGGCCGAAATTACGTAAAATTGCCGGACAGACTGGATTTTATCATGATGAGCTGCTTAAATAATGATATTACCAACTAACTTATAGGTAGACAGTATTTGAAGAGAAAAGGAGGGAAGAAACATCTTATGTGGAATCTTAAAATGTTTAAAGAGGCAGCCAGAGTTGTAGAATACCGTATCGGATGGTTAATTAATGTTCCTGTAAATTTTGCACTACATCCAAGTTTTCTGAATGTGCATATTGTATTCTGTCAGTATTTCTATCAATAATACATTACTAGTAGATACGAAGTGTGTTATCAAAGCAATTGCACACTTCGTATACTTTGCGATGAGAGTGAATTAATTCATCTTAAGTAAGTCGATATCATCACCCGTAAGTAGATGATATTTCATAAATTATTTACTTCATATTGTAGCGGCAAACGGTACTTATTAAGGGCGCAAAAGTAAACTCGAATTATTCGAACATAATTGTATTTAGATAAACTGTTTTCACATAATATATCCTACATACTTTGTCAAAACGGTTCTTATGGTTTAATGTTGAATGAACTGCAAACCACGAATGTGTTCTACATAAAACAATTTTTCTAGGTAATAAAAATACTTCTCATGTTGTTAGTATTATGCCAGTTTACTTGGTTTGTGGTATAATGAATTTTAATACTACATATAAGGCTGTCCTGGTTCAATTTAATAAATTCACGTTATGCTGTGCGTTACCTTTCATTGAATCTCAATTACATACCAAAGGAAAAGTCACAGATGTGGACCGTATGTTAAGAATTTTTATATTTGTTTGGTTCGGTACACCAGTGCATTGCTAGAAACTCCGAGTAGAACAAAAAATATCCTGATGGTAATTTTTTTGCTCTGTTGGGATTTATAAACAGGTTCTGTTAAGTTTTTCACAATTAGTATTCTTCAAAACACTCTTTTTATTATACAGCAATTAATAAACGTTTTCTAGTTGATCAACGTGCAACGTTACCTATCTGATAAATGATGATAAGTTAGGCCCGGATGTATAAAGCGTTTTTCACTTCGTGTGAAATTGTCAACGTTGTTAGACAATCTGATTGGACAATTCAAATTTGAAAATTCAAAATTCTCTAACCTGATGTTAGTGCAGAGTAATATTAATACCAACAAGCACCGTTTTGCTAATTACATCATGTTGGTCAGTCTAACTGAGGAAATGATAATGCTCATTATAAAACTATAACGAACTTTTGCATTAGACCTCCATGGCCTTATGGCACGTATGGCTCCTATCATAAAACTAGCTATATATTTAATGTATAAACTAGATGGGTTTACTAGATGGGTTCTTCCTTCAATTTACTACAAACTATGGTCAAATGTGATAAATGGAGCTACAGTTTTCATTTAAAAATAGTACTTATAGCATCTTTACTGAAAAACAATTAAAGTAAATGTTTCAATAACGTGTTTCAATATAATGTTTCAATAAAACCTGTCAATAACGGCCACCAAAAAAAGAAAAAATATTGGCCGTTACATAAAGGTGGTCGTAATTGGCAGGTTTTTCGTCTTACAAATAAAATACATAATTGGTTTTTAATATTTTTTTTCTGTATTTTATTAATTAAAGTAAATATTATATAAATACACAATATTCATATGAAAAAACATAATTTGTTAAGTTTTTTTAAAGTATGTTTCAATCTTTGTTTGCTTTAATTTGTTTAGATTCGATTTAAAAACTACAGCTTCACAATTCGAGAAACATTCATAAAAATGTCACCATTGTTATTGCACAATAAATAATTCTGTATGTCTGTTAATTTTGCACACACTTCGCTCATACCAGATAAAGTAGATATTGGATTTTCACGTTCGTCCATATCACTATTATCAGAGTTATGTTCTTCATCATTATTGCACAATTCTTCAACAATTCCTGTAATACTGAAGTTAGAGCTCTCTGTAGGCACATGACTATCAACAGAAGCATATTCATCTAAATCCACAATTTCGTTACGAACTGTAGGAAAG
>JAWQRJ010000914.1:0-17755 GCA_033557515.1 Diorygopyx duplodentatus
TTTTTAATAGGATAGTTGTACCCAACCCCCCCAAATGTCGTAAATGCTTATTTTACCACATCTTATTGTGTGATTAATTTACGGTTTTTCTTCAAAGTATTTTCTCAGTGCCTAACAGTTTTATCATTTCATTCTTACGGAAAGAGGGTACATAATATCCCTGTAACTTCGCCGTCGGTGGTCTGCGGAGAATAGGAAAAAACACGTAACTAATATTTTTAAACGTATTATATGTATACTTAACGCCGCCAAAATCGATGCAGTCGTTTTTAAATTATTCCAAAAAACTAGGGTTTACCCCATTTAGCCTGCTAGTATATGTGTGATATATCAAAAGAATGGTCTTCAAAAATGAATATAAGTTTGCATTTACCACATTTCGGTAACAGTTTTCGTTTTTAAAATGCAAGGGAATAAAAAAAATCCCTCATTTTGCAACCCTTATTACTCGCCCCAGGGGATATTAGGACACGTACAAAAAACATGAAATCGTTCTGTGACACTTGTGATACTTCCCTTGTAAGAATTTGCGGTTGATAATCTCTTTCACCAAGTTAACTAATATGATATTTGTGGGTATTAGAGAGGTTCCGGTGCACAAGCCACACGTTCTGTATCCGCCGATTCCAGAATGCCGCAGAGAGTTATGTTATTCTTGCGATTAGCCTCTGTTAGGGTGTTGTGGCACTCCATTGTTGTAGCCCAGAAGAGCAGCGACATCTGTGAGCTAGAATATACTGCTTGCTATCATTGTAAATCACTATGATTATACCGATCTTATTATCAACGATAGCATCCGCAGCAGTTTTTATGGCATATAATTCAGCCTGAGCAACGTGGGGCATCTTCATATCGGTATAGATAATTGTAGCTAGAGGTCGTGAGAAAATATTCCAGCTCCAGTTCCTCTCTGTCTTTTTGGGTCATCTGGGTTTCATTCAGATAGGCTTCCAACCTCTTCTCAGTTGCAACCCTACCCCAAGTGTAGCCCACTATTCGAAGTCTGATCATGGTTGCTACCGCCACCTCTTCTATGAACATGTTAAGTGGTAGCAGAGATAGCTTGTTCTCTTGGCAGCGGTTGTTTGCTTGACTGCAAACCACCACACCATCGCTCCTTGAGTTAACATTGGGTTACATATGTGCGTCCAATGGCTCTGTGACATATTCCAAGGGCTATGCCATGCTTTTTGTGTAGATGCGTTGTGATAGATGCGTATATGTAGATGATTGTGTTCCAGGATAAGTTGCTATCCAAGATTGTGTCAAGGTACTTTACTTCCTTCTGAGTTGATGGTATATCGCAGTATTTTGGCAATCGACGTTTTCAGATCCTCATCTAGATTCTGTTTATATGTAGTCATTTTGATTGTGAAGATTTGGTCAATGGTAGACCTTCTTCCCTAACACTCTTGTACTATATCTTTTGGTACTTCTTCAGGTGGTATTTTAAGATGCCAGCTAGCACTTTGTGCCCTACTTTAATAAACGCAATAGTCCCTTAGTTTTCGTACATTATTAAACAATATTATACATTTTTAATTCACAGAAGGCAAACGTTAAAAGTTCTGACAGCTTTTTTAATAACATTAGAGATTATGGGCACAGAGTAACAAAAAAAGTTTTGCCACCGGCAAGTCGACTGTGTTAACAAACTTAAATATATGTTCGTCGCGGCCTCAACTTCCGCCAAAAATCGGGCCGACAAATCGATGTGTCGTTGTATAACACGGTTGGCCGCACTCGATTATAACACTCGAATTGACTCTATATGCCACCGCGATCGTGTGTATAAGTGTGCGTCCGTAATAACAGGTCTTGGACGCGTTTTTTTCTTCTGACGAAAACTCGTGTGCATTCGCTATTGCCCAACTATTACACAACGTCATACCTCCAATCTGCGAAACGTGATTTGTACATTTATAAATTATTAATAGGCGGTTAATTATTATACGTAAATGTTGCAGTGGAACATTGAATGAGAGCGGCGCATGAGGACGTGGATATCAGCATAAATGACTTCTCAATAAGAAACGTGACAGTTGAATTACGATAACGTTTGTCTGTTAAACGGTCAAGGTATGAGGTATGCAAGAAGAACAGACAAACGCAAACGTTGTAGAACCACTTGAAAAGTAAGACATTTCTCCTAGTCGAAAAGATCAAAAAAAGGAAACTTTAATTTACGGCTTAAAATTACGACCGTTAAATTCATTACGCTTAATTATTTCCAAATTATTTTTGCTTGTTAACCTACTTCTAACTGCTAGTAGAAATGTTTTAGAGCGCAGTAGGGTACGTGTTACGTGGTAACTTCCTACAAGTTATTTACTTTCTTTTCTAATTAACTTCAAGAATTTAGCACTGTAATTTAAACCGCTCATTTTTTGTAAATAACGAGTTATTATTTTACACGAATTCGCTCTTAGGAAGTAACTGTATAAAGATGGAATAATATTTTATATTGTTTATTAATTACTTGTTCAATGCCAATTAATAGAAAATAATTAATTACTAAAGACAACATGAATTTTTGGATATACGGTTTCTCCGGAAGCATATTTATGTTGCAATCAATAGCAACATATGGATACATGATCATACAGTTCAACGAAGTGTTAAATTGTTCCATGATTAAGATTTCACCCGAGTGAAATTTAAGCAATAAAGTTTTATAATGGCATTATAAAGTGGAAAATTATTACTGGAAACCATTAAGAAATCATAAAATACAATAACTCCGTAATAAACTTGCGAGCCAGTCAATCTCAAGTTTTTGGGATATATAAAAATGTACAAATTACGCAGTCGGTTGTGAGTATTAATCCATGATTGTGTTATGTACTGACCCATGATTGTCAGTGAAGTAGATCCGAATATTTTTCTCCATTTACATATCATCCAATAAATAAATGGGCAATTAGATAATCACAATTCTAACCCACACAATTCCAACTCAATTATGCGCTCACAAAATTCAACGCCCCTAGGTAGTTTTGTCTCCTAACATTACCTGATTCCTTATTTTTTTATATATATTTTACAAAGAGTAAATTTTGACATTGGTAGCGGTCGCTCAGAACTAGTATAAATAAACAAATTACTCCTCGATAAAGCTTATACTTGCTTCAATGGATTCAATCAAAATTACACAATAAACCCAAAATTGATGAGGCAAAACAATTTGTCGCAATTCAAAATAAATACATGTTTTAGCTTTAGTAGAATAAGATAATAAAATATAAATAATAAAATGAGAAACATGGTTACTAATATCTTCTAAATTCTAATTGTATCAATATCCATATAAAAATGATAAAACAAAAGAAAAACAAAGGAATTCCTAATTAAGGATTACTAATATGGCATGAAATATTTTGTAATCGTTATTTGAAAATACAGGGTGACAATAGATATTAGTCATAAACATGGTGTGCATGAATGCGGAGTCTGCTTTTACCGTAGAAGCCTACATCTGAAAAACGGGTCTTATAACTAGAGTAGTTTTGTTGAGCCTGATAATTGCTTTTCCATAAAGAATAGAGTATTAACTAATTACTAGTCTACCCAACAAACGATTTTTTTTACTTTTTTACATTATTGAAGTTATTACAGACTCATCGGAAATAGGTTAAAATTCACATAAGACAATTAACAAGTTAATTTTTTTATGTTTTACTTTTTTATTCAAACCAATTCTACGTAATACATTAATAGCGGATTGTCAGTTTTTAAAAGTCAGTAAATTATTCAATGTTGTTAAGGATAAAAATCCCATAATTTACCAAAGCAATGTGGCTTACTGTATTCACTGTATTGACAAATACGTAGGTGTTACTGGCCAATGGTTAAAAAACCGGATTTCTTTACATAAATGTGATTGTAACATAAAAAAGAAAAGATATGCCCTTGTCGTTCTCAGTATGTATCAAGAAACGTCATAATATTAATTTTGAAAACATTAAATTTTTAGGCATAGAAAAACATTACTCGAATAGATTATTTCTGGAGATGTTACACATTAATTTCATAGATGAAACGTGAACTGCAAATCTAATGTGGAGAATCTCAGCAGTACTTATTACCTCCTACTGTTTTTAGATAATAACAAAAACAAAAAAAATAGTAATTTAATAAACAATGTTCAGGAAGGCATCAGTAATATTGTATTTTCGTAGGTTTGCAAGTAATTTTGTTGGTGCGATGTTATCAGGTTTTGGACGTGAATTTCCAGTTTGTGATAATTTTACAGTCAGCGCGGACATGTGATCTGTCTCGTGTCGTTCATTTTAATTTGAAGAAATTAAAAAAAAATAACTTGTTAATTGTCTGATGTGAATTTTAACCTGTTTCCTATGAGTTGATAGGCGTGTGTAATAGAGTCCGAATTTCTAGGCATTAAGCTTATTATAAATATTATAAGCAGATATATTTGATATTAAAATATGTACGAATTATGCAAAAATAAGTCATTTGGCACTAATATTCATGTGCTTTTTTTGTAATTTTTGTCCTTGACTTAATATTTTGTGATTATTTGCATCTTTTTTAATTTTTTTTAGAAAAAGATGTTTTGAAAAAATAATGCCAAAGCAGAAAATAAAATGGAAGATTATTTTTCCGTACCTGTATAAAAGACGTCATGTTGTAAGTTATTTAAAGGCTAGATCCTTGTTACATTATTGTTGTTCCTAATTTTAGATTGAATTCGATAAAAAATACAATATTAAGCAACATGGATAAACAATTTTGCATTTTGCAAAAGTTGACAAATAACTAACTCCAAGCAACGAACAATTGCAGAATCCTTACATTCATATTCTGACTAAAACTAACCTCAATAATTTAATTTCGATTTATGCAAACAAATTACAAAATGATGGCCTTAAAACATAGTTAGCTCTGTATACAGCGTGTCTAGCGTAGACGGGACATTAGAAATATATGGGGAACGGATAAAGCTTTTGTCGTGTGATTTTTGATATTTCTTCAAAATTAGGTGGTTAATAAAACTTCATTAAGGTCTTTGCACCAAAAATTACTCGTATTTTATTTTTTATGCTAAAAGTTTTCTTGTACCTCCAATATTTCCGGAGATATCTTTGGTTGTATCAAGAAAAATAATTTTTTTAGATAAAACTGTGTCGTGTTGCAATTTTTTGAGTTTCTCTTAAATCATTCGTTTTAAGATCGTATTCTAGACGATTTCTTACAGAAAATTAATATTGGTCTTTGCTTTTTTTTGAAGATTTTTTATCTACCTCCTCTATTTTAACAGGTATCTTTAATCAGAGTTACTAAAGATGCAAAAAAAAATTTCCTCAAAATTACGTAATCCAAAATAACTTCATTAGTCTTTGCACCAACAATTATTCGTACTTTATTTTTTATCTACAAATTTTCTTGTACCTCCAATATTTCCAGAGATTTCTTTGATTATATGAAAAATTGTTTCTTTATATAAAACTGTATAGTGTTACAATTCTTCGATTTTCTCTTAAATTATTCGCTTTAAGAACATGTTCTAGACGATTTCTTACAGAAAATTAACTGGTCTTTCCTTTTTTTGAAGATTTTTAATCTACCTCCTCTACTTTAGAAGATATGTTTAATCAAAGTTATGAAAGATGAAAATATAAAATATATCAAATAAGGTGGACGATTTTTTAAATTTCTCTCAAAATAATAGAATATAGAAGGAATTGTAGGGAAGTTTTCTACATAACATCATTGCTAATTATTTTTTACTTACAAAAATTTCCCGTATCTTTCATATTTTCCGACATATCTTTGATTGCATTAAGTAAATCGTATTTTTTGGACAAAACTTTCTGCAGTTCCTAGTTTTTCTCTTAACTTAGTGGTACTATAAATATTTTATATGCAGTTTCTTACAGAGAATTAACATATCTTTCTTTTCTTATAAAAGATTCTTTATGCACCTCCCCTACTTCAGCAGATATCTTTAAGCAAAGTTACGAAAGCAGCAAAAATTAGATGTTGGGCAGAAAATAAAATTGTATTCTTTGTACTAAAAATTATTCGTTCTTTACTTTTTATCGCAAAAACATTCTTGTACCTCCAATATTGTCAGATAAAATTGTAAGGTGTTGTAATCTCTTGTTTTTCTCTTAAATTGTTCGATTTAAAACATATTCTAGACGATTTCTCAGAGAGAATTAACTGCTCATTCTTTTTCTATTGGGAACTGCCGATGTATTTCTTCTACTTTAGCAGATATCGTCCATCGAAGTTACGAAATATGTAAATATTAGATCTAAGAAGCTTTTGCAGTTTCCAAAGCAGTTTTAAAACTTTTCCAATTGGATTTTGATACAGCAATCGAGGTGAAAGGAAGAACGATGTTTAATCTTTTGTTAATTTTAACTGACAACAATATTTTTTTAAAAGGTATAATTAAGTTAGGGAATATTATTATTATTATACTGGGAATAAGTTTATGTTAGTATGTTGAAAAATAATTATTATCTCTTTATTGTACATCTGTAAAATTAAATTAATTTAATCATTTCGTGAACGTAACACTTATAAAGGTTTTTTATTTTTAAAGTTAATCAATAATTTCTAAACAATAGATAATTAATAATAATTAATTCTAACGGGAAGACAGCCGTTAGAATCTATTAACGGTAATAATTTAACTGTAATTACTAAATTAATTTGGTAATTATTGATTGACCTCACAAAAGATATAAACAATTGTAATTACTAAGTATTTGGCAATGGATAGCTGCCAAATACTTAATAATTTAGAATTTTATTCTTTGTTTTGAGGTGCAGACCTTGAAATCAACACTTGCCACAAAAGTAAAATAGGTGTCAAATTACGATTATAAACTCTCTTTGAATCAGTTAGTATTAATAGAGGAAATACTCGTATTTAAGACATGCTACTTCTAATTACAAATGACATTCATGTGGTGTGCTGTTGACACCGATAACTTAGATGGTTAACCGACTGGTATCCTTAACTCCAGAAAGACCTATCTTTCACCTATCTTTCAAACTTTATATAACTTTATAGGAGAGTTTATTACTATAATTTGTAGGTTTCCAATATTAGATAACGTAAGATTACATAACAGTTACTAGGTGATACTTTCGTGAAGATACGCTATTGTATAATTTGAACTTATAGAGAACAAAAACAATAACCAAATGCGTTAAATGTTACAGTATCCACGTGATGTGTTTACATTTCCATTCGAGCCTGTCTACGTGCATCAAGGCCGTTCGAAAGCGGAAGTGAGAAACGATTTCTTGTTTAATGAGGCGGTCAAAACCGTATATGAGTTACAAATTTCTAACACTGCCAGATTGAACGCACACAGATTGTACATTCGCGTTAATGATCGGTTTCCCTCCTGCCGAGCAAGTAAAACTTGCACCAGAACATTTCTGAAGGTATTGCGGTAAGAGCTGTCAGGAAAATAAATTATAACACCATACTTGTCGCGCCTTAGTTGTTGTTCACGCAATTTCCGTCGTTTTGTTATTGACTTGTCAAGTTAACGAGAAAATCGTGTTTGAATTGTAAAAAGAAAACTCGCTGTTCTGAAGCAATTGTGTAGATGAAATCAGAGCGTTGTCTTTTATGGGCGTATTTATGGTCTACACACAGCTTTATTACAAATATATCAAGCTTAATAAGTTCTTAATTAAAAGTAATATCAAGGGGCTGAAATGTTCAGTTGGAATGGAGAAACCATTCTGACGTTGACTAGACACGATATATCTCAAGAGCCTGCTAATCATTCTATTGCTCCTGTGTTAACTGAATCTATTTAATTCGTTGCAAACAAGATATAATGGGCTTTTTGAATTTTGAATCAAATTAATGTTTACATGTGTTAAGAAAACTTATCCCACAGCTGTTTAAGCGGCTTAAGTAGAGTTTTTGCTCATTGTATAGCACTATAAGTGTATACGATACGTGACGGAATCTTTGACCAATATGATTATTATTCAGAAGATGAATTTCAGTTGTTATTTCACTTTCTAATGGCGTGTCAAAAAGTAGGTTTATGTTCTTTGTAGACCACTTAAGAATAAAATAGTTACCATATCACCACAAAGGGCAAAGCTATAATAAACTAAAATAATATAATTAGAATATTGACACTAATATTGATGTGTAAGTTTTATTTTATTGCATTTTTGTGGCTTATCAGTGAAATGCATGAGGTGCACTCACTATAATTTCCATACACAGTTGGAAACCGTATAAATCCTGCTTGATAATTAGTTGACAATTTTGAAAAAAATTAGATTTCATCAGATATCTACTGGTTTTTACCAGTAGAAATTGCCGTGATTAATCGAGCGCAAATATTTTAATTGCCGCATAATTATTGTGCAATGTCGTCTTTGCACCGCAATCTCTGTAGAAGTTTTACAGACTTTAAATAGTCGAAATTACTGCAACTTTATGCGTGATGCAACTAAATACGTTGGAATCTCACTTCGCCAGCAATTTGAAGATATAAAACTTTTCCAAATAAGTTACATAGAGACAATATAGAGCAGTATATATTTTGCAATACTCTGACAAAATCTATTGATTTTAATTAATTTAATGAATCCCTTCTCAGAGACGGTAACTTAGAACGAAAACGCTAAGTTTCGCTTGAACGAAAGTTTTACGTCTTCGTGTGTGTTCCACTATCTGGAAAAAAGAAAATCTGCGAGGAAAAATTTATCTACAAGATAAATCGAAGAGAACGACTACTAATGTATTCCCAGGTCGTAAATAAGGCGTAACGCGAACATACGATCGTAATATATTTTTCTTGGAGTCGGGAGTCCTCGTTGTGTACGTTTCCTTTTAAAGTGTTCGTGCCATTCATAAATTGCACCGGTAATCATTGGTTCCGGGACACGTCGAAACCAACCGGCACAAATTTGCACACGTTCCCATATTTTATTTCTTAATTTCTAAATTTATTGAACGTGGCGCGTTGCCGACATGTTTTTTCCAGAGAACATAAGTTCTGTCGACAAGTTTCTTCTCGAGAGAAACATCTCTCGTGCTCGTTTCTCATTGGCATCTCGGTGGACTGGTTCTCGAGATTTAGAAATTGCTTTTTTACATATAGTAAATTATTTATTTTAGAAATTATGTCAACAACTGATCAACTGGCGATCGATACTTGATGAATGTTTTCACACACAGTGTGAGATAGAAAAGTGTTTGCTCACACAAGATTCCAAATCTTGTGTGAGCACAATCTTGTAGTCACAAGTATAATGCTAAAGCTATTTCAATATATCGTTATGTGAGGCATCGATAATACCAAATATTTAGTAGTGTACATATCCAAAATACGGCATAGATTTTCGATGAGATTAAGGTCTGGAGATTGTGGTGGATGAGGAATATATATTCAGGTGTCTCATAAATATATACCAATGTTTTGTATGGTTGCTCCTGGGGACAAAATAAGTAAAAAAGTAAAATAACTTTTTTGCTATCTTTAAGTTAAAAAACCAAGAATATCTTGAGTAATTTACTCACTCTACTAAAATTGCAATTAGTTGGATTTTTATAGCAACAATGCCAAAAAGAGGACTGTCAGTATTGACTTTTGGACCTCTTATATTGGCGCCAAATTCGAATTTTGTGTTTGCAATGAAAAGAAACCCAATCACTTGCAATACAAATGTTATGAGTATTTTTGAATCCGACCTTTATAATGTTGTCCGACAATACCTTCTTGTTATAGCACACCATAGTAGAAATAAATGAAAATAAAACAATGAGTTGGATAATTTATTGAACACAACTTATTACAAAGTTACACATAGGGGGAAACCTTCTTATGTTTATAAAAATTATATATTATATCCGGGTGTGTACTAGGATAACCCAAAACATGCTCATAATCAATAAATAGTTATTTACTAAGATTGGTTAGTGATAGATTTGTTTTATTAGAGCTTTTTATTACTAGTTTTATACACAGGAAGTATAGTACAAAATATTGGTATCTATTCATGAGACATAATGTATTTTTGATTTAGCTGATAATAAACTGTTCAACATCTTCATCACCAACAAAATTATTTCAAAACAAATTTTAAAAGAAAACTCACTACACAATCCCATCACCCTTCCTGCTACCACTTACATTGTCTCCGTTATAACTAAGAAACTTTATAAACCCTTAACATTAGTAATTTAAAATCTGTTAAAATCTTTATTAAGTACAACATCACTCCTGCTTTCAAAACACATACATAATAATTAATATAAGATCATACGAACATCTATGGATCCTTACGAACACCTATGGCAAAAACGGCATATACTCCATACTATGTAATGAATGTGGAAAAATCCATATAGGTCAAACTGGATGAAAACTAGGCGTACGCATTCACGAACACAAAATAAAATCTAGTTCTACCTTACATAAACATAATGCCCAGATAGGATATAAAATCGATTATCCTAACGCAAAAATTGTACATGAAACAAAAAAGTGAAAGAAGATGGATTTATTGGGGCAGATGTAAATTGAGAAGCATAAATTTGACAAATATATCACTTTTCAATGAACAAACAAGCTTTGAAGGACAAACCTGATATTCTAGTCTTCTCCTTTAATCTTTTATTTGTATTTTCATAATTCATTTCTGGCCACTCTGTTTCTAACATTAACTTTAAATTTTGAGAACTGGTTTACCACATGTTATAGCTATTTATGTCACATCGCTAGTGTCTTTGGCTTTGTGTTTTCTTATAGTGTCTATTTTTTATATTTATAATGGTTTTACAGTTCATATTTACACCTATATGTTTTAACCTGTATGAAGATTTTCATATTTTTACTTACAAGCTATGTATTACAATGTTTTTTACCTTTAATTTTTATACATTCAAAGAACGTTTTGTAGATTAGGCTGATGTGGATTTGTTTAATCGAACCCGGTGTCTAGTACATTTGAATCAAAATGAAGCAAATGAAAAAGAAGTTGTCGTCGTTTTTACCATTCCACATCTAAGGTTAAATCAATATCACCATATAACCAAATACCACCTTATATTTCCCCTTAAATCATATTTTTTGTGCTGAATATTTTTCCATATAATTCTTAGGGTTCGAAAAAAATCACTGAATTTCTCTTTATTAACGAAGAGTAACTCTTAGTATTTAAATTAAGGATGTGCTAAAGTATTTGAATTTTCAAAATATTCAAAAAGGGCCCAAACTAATTCTACTCCAACCCGAGCGGTATTTTTCTCGTTATGCCTTCAATAAGTCTAATAATTATGAAGAAAAAATAAGTTTTCATGAAGGAAATTCGTTAAAAATGTTATAGTATCTAGTTTTATGTAGTAGAACAAAAATGGATGTGGTATCACTACAAATGATTGTCTAAAATGGTGAACTGTATTACTCATAAATTGAAGTGTTGCTTGGGGAAAAATATCTTAAAGTTTACCTCTCAGTTCTGCACTGATGAATCTCACAAATAGTATTAGAAGTTCCCTAGTTCCAAGCAAAGTTCAATCTTCAATCTTTGGATCACCAATGAGCCATCTTGTCTTATTTATGCTACCGCCATTAGTAGTGAATGCAACTGCATTCAATGTAAAAATCAATGTAAAAACAATGTATCAAAACATAAGTTGCCGAAGTAAAATTATTCTAGCACGAGTTCGAATTTATGAATTCTTTTGTGAATCGTTGAGGACAAAATGTCACCAAAAATCATGTGAGAATAAAGCTCATTCTAGCATCAAAAAACGTGTGGGAATAATGTTTTTGTAGTGCTGAAACAGAGAAAAGTAATTTTCTTGATATGTACAGCACAGACAAGTTAACAAGATTATTTACAATGGAAACCAAGAATTCGACAATCAAACCAACACTAACAGAATAAGAACTTAGATCAGAATAAGAACAGCAAGATCAACTACTTATTTAAAATAAAGCAACAAGAGCAAAATAATAGGATTAAACACATCACAAACCACACACAAATTCCATTCAAAGATAAGAAATCTCACAAACCAACAATTCAGCAAAAAAGAAATCCAAATACTCAACAAGGGACACAAACATGCCATCCCTAATCACACACCAAACGTACCCACAAGAGCAATTGAGACGGAAGCAGCTATTAGAGGACATCCAGAAGAAAACATTATCCGAGCCGAAGTAATACAAGTCCTGAAAAAGAAGAAACAAGATTATCAATAAGGAAACAACAAAGCAATGACAACAAGAAACATAGCAAACAGCAGGTATTACCTCTTAACATATACATAAAAAATTAAAAAAATAACAATCTTATAGTCACAAAAGCAGATAAGAATGCTGGTTTGGTAATCATGAACAGAGACGAATACACAGAAAAAACAGTTAAATTTATAAAAGACACCACTATAAAAACACATAATCCAACAAATTCATTCCACTTAAAACCCAAAAGGATTTTAAACAATACAACATTACAGCAACTAAATATCAACACATTCAATTTAATTCCTATGAATCCCAAAATACCACAACTATATACACAACCAAAATTACATACAAACAACATACCCATAAGACCACTTATAGCCGCTATAGATACCTCAACTCATAAAATAGCCAAAGTTATAAACACAATCTTCAAAAATATCATCAAATATAAAGCCCCACATACAATTATACAACAACAAATTATACAACATCTAAACCAAACCCTACTACCCACCAAATACATCATAGCAACCCTAGAGATTACCAACCTCTATTCCAACATCCCTATCAAAGACACATTGACAATAGATGAATACATAATAAAAACTTCCACTTTAGACAACGAACAAGCTACAAACAGACACAAACTACTATAACATACTTTACAACAAAACTTCAACGATAATATTTGCACACTAACAGATGGATTACCTATGGGCTCATCACTCAGTGGATTGGTGGCAGATATATATTTGAATAATATGGAAAATAACATAATACAGAATAACGACCTACACGAAAACAAACTTCTATGTTGGAAAAGATATGTTGATGACACATTTATCATATGGCAGGACACGAGCATAATCGCTCCCAACACATCTATACAGAATATGAACAAGATTAACTATAAAATATTCTTTACATCACAAATAGAAAATAATAACACCGTAAACTTTCTAGACCTACAAATAAATAAAATAAACAACAACACATTTGGAATTTACAGAAAACCTACACAGACAGACACAATAATACCTTTTCAAACCAAATTAATAAATAGTACATTTAGAACATTATCACTTTTTGGAATATACTTCAAAACACGATACATACGAAATGAACAAACTACGATTGTTACTAGTAGTAACAATATAACATATATTACTTAGTAACCAGGTTGTTCAAAATTAACCCAATATTTTAAGTATAGACCTTCGAGACCTCTTCCTATGATCCTCTGATTTTCTTTCCCAGAATTGATTATTTGTTACGTCAACTATGATGGAACATCTTTAACCTTAATGTCAACGACCCATCATCTCGTGGAGCAGATAAAACCTCTACTTATAATACACTTTCATCAAACTGCTAAATCTTGTATTGGAATGTCATAGTTCACTAGGATATTGTTCGAAAGACCAAACGACGTTCACCAATTTTGTCCAGCACGCCGTGAATGATATAACCCGCTTGTCCCATGAATTAAGTAATAACGCCGACAGGTTTAAATGGGATAGAGTGCTCATCTGCTCAGAACTGCATTCTCCTAAATTCGATACGCCGTTCCATCGCCCGCCTATAATTAATCGAACTTTTGATAGTGAGCGTGCCAATTTGCGTAATAACTCTCTAATTATAAGTGGATGCATAATTTATGCCGGGTTGCAAAATAGATGAAGAGTAGTTTGCAAAGTACGTATTTGAATTACGGGTTGTACGTCTTGGTATCATTGAATGGCAATTATTGTTCTGATGTTATATCGTGATATAAGTGTGAAAATATATGTTTCTAATCTTAATTCCCAAAGAGTTAAATTGTTTTTTCTATTACAAGTGTTGTGTGCAGAAATTTTGAAAAAAGCATAAAATCTATAATTTGGACTTTGCTGCACAGATACACAAAATCACAAAGAAAGATTAAAGTTATTTGATGCAATAAAGTCGGTTTATTCTTACCGGTTAAATTTTGTAAATTTTGCGTACCTAATAGAAGTTTTTTTTTGCTGTAAGCTGCTTTTAATCTTTTAAAAGATTCACTGTTTCGTTCTACCTCACACTTCATAAACATAACTTCTATAACCGACAAAAAATTGATTATCTTAACATTAAAATTATTTATGAAGTGGATAAAGGTCGTAAAATGGATCTTATAGACCAAATGACATTAAGAATTCGTTTTGCCGTACTACATAGACATCTCTTACTCATATAATTTTTATTAGTATCCACATTATTTTTAAATTATGTCTTTGTGTTCCTTGCTTCGTCTTTTTCTTGGTCGCATTTTAATTTATTACTTTAACATTCATGATTAATGAAATATACCCGCATTTTTGGAAACTTTCGTTATTTGACATATTTTATTAATTGTACAATTATACACTCCCGTTACGTACAATTTTACACTCTCGTTTTCTTTTTAGATAAAGACTGAAGAAAATGAATTGATCGAAACCGGTCCCTTTGTATACATTCATTAAATAAACCAAGCAAAAACAGTTTAAGCTCCATTTATTCCAATCATATGTATTGAATAAAATTTAGATAATAAATCGTTCAAGCTTTGTTAGTAATTTTATTCTTTTTGCTGTTTTAAATTTGAAGTAAGCCATATGCACTTGGAAAACAAAAGGCAAATGTCGAGTATGAGTATGCATTTTGAATGGAATAAAAAGTTTACAATAAAAGTGATATAAATAAATTAAGAACGTCACATCAGCGTCATCAAGCGCAACAATATCTAAACATAGATATTTATCTTATTACTGCAATAATTAAGTACAGAGATTTAACGTATTTTTAACGCATTAGGAGAAAGTGGACTAGAAAAAAAAATGAATAACTAACTGGACCAGAAATGTATAACTCCGGAAAAAATGGAAACTCATGATTATATTATAATCCTGAATGATCTAGATAAATCAAGGTTCACAAAAATATCTACAGGCATTTTTGTGACGAACAAAAACAATTTTTTTTTACTCCGAAAAGAAAATTTCGAAACCCAAAGAAGAAGCTAAGATTATTAGTGAAATGCACCGTTAAGTATGTCAAATATACCCAATACTCAACGCTGTCATTACCAACGGTTGCAAACACAGTTTGCAGTTGTGGCAAATTAATAACGACTGTACGTATGAGGGCAATTAATTGATTCATCATCTGCTAATCATCGCCTTCAGATTACAGAAATGAAAGTACATTTCAGTTTCGCTCTAATTTGCCTTTTCCAATGGGATCCTTCCGTTGCACAATCTGTAATAGCGGAACCTGAAAGATCTCGAAAACCTCGACGGCAACAATTATGGATGTGCCATTATTTCACCTTGCGAAAAATGCAACAACACTTAGCCTGCATTGTAGAACAATGCACAGCCCCGGATTGGCTGTTTTGTAATATCTGGCATTTACTCAAGCGTGAATTTAGAAGAATCGTCTCTACTTAGAGATAAGGATCTCTGCTAATTATTCCTGACCATTCAAACGGCCCAAGAAGTACGAGGACACTCAATTGTTACAAGTATAGGTACAAGTATTCAGATGATGCATTGTTTCGCGGGATACCTTGGATTTTGGGTTAAGATCATAGCTTCAGGCAGCTCCAGGTGGGTCTCTTTAAGCTTGGTAGAGGTACTAATTTAGATAATTATGACCAATTTCGATAGTTGGATAAAAAAAATTAAATATGAATAGACTACACGAAGTGGCACTGTTACATACATATATTTAAACAAGCACTGACGAAATGTAATTTACTAATGACAACACATAATCATTTTCTTTGATCATAATTGTTCGACAAATAAGTACCTGTCTTTAATTGGAATAGTAATATTGCCGAGTAATATACTTTGCACGGTTTATATTTTATTAAAAAAAGTAAGATAATTAAAGTACATAAGAGAAAGTTTCACCTACATTATTCAGTGTGAAAAGAATTTATGTTAAGTAATACTATGGAATAGTCGATGTGTTTGACTAACCACTTCTTCTGATTGTTGTAACAATTAAAGAAACGCCACGCAAAAGATACCTACAAAGAAAAAATATAGAAATCAATGCAGATAAATTGAAGACCGTGAAGATTTTGGGAAGGGGAAGATGGGGAGAAAAAGCAACAAGAACGCGAGTAATGACAATAATTTCTCAAGTATTGGGAATAGGCGAAAGAAAATTTCAGGAAGATTGGTAGAAGAATAATCCTAATATACTTAACGTGGTCTCGAGGACTGGATAGGAGTACACCAAAATATTTTCTTTTATAGGAGATTAACGTTAGTACAGCCGAGACGTCCAGAGTCCATTTGTTTAATCGCATAGATATTGCGTATGAATCTATTCTGAAAATGATTAATAATAAGTACGCAAATAAAAAGAAAAAACATTAAATTTAATGTAAAGTAGAAAAATAAAATTTTATAAATATTTTTTTTTCTTATTAAAAGGGTGTCTGAGGGAATGGTAAATATGTGGAATATTGTTTTTTAATTCATCATTAAATAGTAAAGTTTGTGGGTGTTTTTTTCTAAATGAATCTGTTTCATAGCTTTCGAATAATTCCATTATGTAGCTTTTATTCAGTTGATGAATGAATTTCATGTTATCAAAAGTGAATTTATGGTTGTTAAAATTTATGTGTCTACCGAAGTTTGAATTATTGTTTATGAGGTGTTCTTTGACTCTAATTTCGATTTTTCTGCCGGTCTCTCCTATGTATGTAGCATTACAAGTTTCACATGTAAGGGAGTATACACCATTTTTTTCTAGTAATTTGGTAGGTTGTGTACTATTGTTAAGTATGTTTTTTAGATTATGGTTTAAGGGTAAGTGGTAAGTGATGGCTTTATAGATTCGTTTAAGATTATCTTCTAGCAGTAGTGTTGTATGGTTATTATGTCTAACGTTGTATTTTTGAAATATACTATTAAAATAGTGGATACAGTAACCATTGTTAGAAGCAATTTGTTGTATAATGTTTAACTCTTTTTTCATGTTATTAAAACTGAGAGGAGTATTTTTTAGTCTGTATATATAAGAAATGAAAGTTGATTTTTTGATTGTTGGGTAATGAAAAGAATTAAATGGGACCATAGCGTCCGTTTGTGTAGGTTTCCTGTAAATGTCATAATTAATTGTATGTGGGGATGTTATTAAAGCGATATCCAAAAAATTTAAGGTGTGATTATTTTCTAATTCTATGGTGAATTTTATTTTAGGGTGTGACGTATTTATAAAATTATGAATGATTTATAATATTTATATTTGTAGTGTCGATTATGACTAGAATATCGTCTACATATCTGTTCCATAACATAATTTTGTTAATGAATTCGAAATTGCTGTTGCGTATAATATTCTTCTTAATGATTCATGAAAATGTCACTCATAAGTCCTCTAGGTGGGGAGTGATTTTGGTTAATGCAAGTAGTTAAAAGTTTTATTAAGTTATTAGCATCTGTCTTATTGTTTAAGTGATTATTAATGATTTGTGTACCTATGGAAATTGTATCATTAATAGGTATATTAGTGTATAAGTT
>JAWQRJ010000915.1:0-17748 GCA_033557515.1 Diorygopyx duplodentatus
AATAGAGGATGTAGAAATATTTTATTTCAGTATTGTTCTAAAAACCGAGTTTGCGAAACGTATGTTAACACTAGTCTTTTTCAAACCTAACCGTACACAGTGCGAAAAATTTTCATCATTTCACTCCACCGCCACCTAGTGGCAAAATTTGAAGAAACGGTATCAGTAGCAAACGAAAAAAATAGATTTTAAAAAGAAGGAAAGGGAACAACATATAAAATATAAAAGAGAATTGAGAGAAAATCCAGATTTTAAAGAGGATGAAAAGGAACAAGATATAAAATATAAAAGAGAATCGAGGGAAAATCCAGATTTTAAAGAGAATGAAAAGGAACAAGGTATAAAACGTAAAAGAGAATCGAGAGAAAATCCAGACTTTAAAAAGAAGGAAAGGGAACAACATACAAAATATAAAAGAGAATCGAGAGAAAATCCAGATTTTAAAGAGATTGAAAGGGAACAAGATGTACAGCGTAAGAAAATAATAAGAGTAAATGAAAATGTTAATGCAAACGAAAGAAATATAAATAAACTTAAAAAGTTTTTACAAAGAAGTAATGAAATCATTCATTTTAGACCTAATTTATATAATACATACTTCAACGTGATACTAAACTAATGTTATCTAAACTAATGTTAAAATTGATTGCATCACGTGCTTATTTGCCTGAATATATTTGTTGTTGTTGCGAAATGAAATTTGAGATAATCAAATTAAAAATGGATGATAAAGATTTGATTGTTTTTACCAACAAATTTATAATAGGCTCTCACTATATTATACACTATATATTTATAAAACACGTATCCAGAAATTGTAACTCATTCCGTTACTTGTCGAAGTTTGTAAATTTGCCAGAATATATTAAAAAATTGTCGCCTTTAGAAGGGCGTTTATGCAGTCCGTATACACCTTTTATGCAAATTGGGCCATTAAAAGCTTATGCTATCAATCCTCAATTAGGTATGAAAATCAAAAGGATCAGTTATTAATATTCCAATAGATGCCAATGAATGTTTGCATATTTTTCCGAGAAGTTTTGATAATATGAATACTATGCAGTTATAATTAAAACGTCATATATTACATAAATCGTATTATATGTTTGAAACAATAAGGCTAGCAATTGTTTGTGAGGCGTTAAAATATTTATTGAACACTTCCTTATATAGAAAAACTAATACACGAATTGATGAAAAATATTTTAACAGATATGAAAATCAACATTCTGAACAGATTTCTTTTATTATTGATACTGCTGGTGAGGATATAATTGAAAAAGAAGAAAAACAACACTAAATAATATATCGAGTAATAATGAAGAAGAAAAAAAAAACGATTGAAAAAGTAGTGAACGAAGCAGCTCAACTTGAAGTATTGAGTTATTTTGCAATGACTCCATCGTTGCCTCTTCGTCAAACGGCCACCACAACTGGAATATCACGCGAATCTGTGCGGAAGATCTTGAAATTGAATAAATTTCACGCATATAAATTGCAGATTCTCCACGAATTATGGGAAGATGACTCGTACAGATGTATAAAATTTTGTGAAGAAATGGTGGGAAGAATTCAAATTACACAGCAATGATTAAGAAATATTTGTTTCAGTGATGAGTGTACATTAGAACACCCCACAAGCTATAGGGAGATTTTTTTCGGCTTATCTTCGGGGAATCGTCTTAAAATGTCAAAAAAAAAATTCAGACGGGGTGTTCTAAGGTGGATAAGACAAAGTACCAAGCTGGTATTGAATATAAAAATATTAGATGTAGAATACGTAATTCAGACCAAATTTCAAGTTTTCTTATCGAACAATTTAAAGACCAACAGCCCAGGGATGATTATAAAAAATTTATCCAACTTGTAGCACGTCTTCCTGCAAAAGACATTTTTTTCAGAGTACCTGGTGCTATTTATCACGCCTGATGGATGGCAAAAGCCATTTCTTCTATCAAAATATATCTTTTCAGGGATCAATTTTCATTGACAGATAAAAAAAAAAGGTATTAGGGACATTTGTTTATTTATAACCAATATTTATGTGAAAGCATGGTTCAACACCTCCAAACCCACTTTAACCCTCAACCAAGACCTACAATTATTAAAATCAATTGTTGACTACAGAAAAATTGATAAAGAAGTTGCAGAACAAAGGCACTCCCTAAAATGATAAAATATCTATGGTATCTTAACTCGCAGCAAGTTGCATTTTCATTTTTCGATGATACTTTGGAAATAAAGGAAAAATAAGCATGACTGCAAAATTAATATCCTTTGAAGAAGAAGATGATGATGATAGGGATGTAAGAGCAACAATAGGTCTCAAAGAAGTGGATCATTTATTGGACAAAGAAATCGATTTTTCTGTTTCTCTCCAAACTACTATTTTTTAAAGAGATTTGAAACTAATATAAAAATTTTAAATACTGATCCCGACGTATGGTGTGAAATGAACATTATTTGAAAGCAAAAAAATTGTGAACGGTTTTAAGGTTGCCAATGACACAGCTGAAAGGGAATAAAAGTAATCCTACTAACCAATTCTAGGAATCAAATGTTTGGAGAATTCGTAGGTGGAGGAACCAATGGTCAGCTCACGATTATTAGTTCCGACGACTAACGATACGTCGGAATGAGATATTGCGTCTGTGAGATTATCCGATTGTTTCCTTGAATTTCTTTTACTCTTGTTAATCTGGGTTAGCAAATATATCAAACTAGTTGTCAACAAACGGTTGTACCGGATACTTTTTAAATTGTCACATAGTATTCTTTAGAAGTCCACTACTATGCGAACATGAACAGAGAGTATCAAGACCAGCAGAAATAAATTGCCAGTGGAAAATCCCTGAAGGCTACCTCAATTTGTAACACATGCACGATGAGAGGACCACGTTTGATCACCGAGCATTCGCCGATTTGCAATCATTTTTATCGCCCAATCTTCACCTATTTATAATACAATGAATCGTATGGATTGTTTATGACGGATCTCTGTGTTTCGCATTGCGAACGTCCCCAGTTCTCACATTAATTTTCTAATTTAAAGATTGAATTACAGCTCAGCCTCGGGCACTTACGATAAACCTACATATTTGTAGGTTTATTATAAATGTACAAAGACGTCTCCGCTGTGCCATTTACGAAATTCCTAATAGACAATTTAGAAATTTTACAATCGCCTCGGTTGCAGCGTCGCGTTTCTAGGTAAATCTCGCGGCCTTTCGGTGCAGCAGCCTCACGGATCGCAAGGCTTTAACGACCGGAGTTTGCTTGCAGCTCCACTTTCACTCTTTCGTCGCCGCAATCTCGAGCTCGCACGGACGAAACAACAAGAGTGTAATGCACCGCGTTCAGTCCGAAGAAGAAGAAATTTCACAACGTTCAGCTGTCTGCGCCTTCGGCAACAGGCAAACGAAAGTTTACTTTATGTAACGGCCTCAGAGTACGATGATGACGAATTGCGTTTTGTTTACTGCCAGTCGACAGATATTAACCTAGAAAAGTGTTAGGGATGATGTAATGCCATGCCCGAAAAATGTTGATGTCAATCAAGTTGTTAGAAGTTTGCAGAAAAAGTTTTAATAATAGTTTCAACTGCAGTAACTTTAGATAAGAGAAAGTAAAAATATATAGAAAGCTGAAGACCTTATCATACTTGTCAATTTTGGTTCATGTCTCCCCAAAGAAGTATCAATATTGTGGCAATTGAAAGTAACATTTCTATGATGACTGGCCCAATCGGTCCATAAAATTGAAGTCACATCCCTTCCCTCGTCTAATAGGAATCAAATGTAGCAAAATGGCTTTTATTTGATTATATGTTAGCATAGAGATTGGCAGCTAGTCAACAATAGTCTAAATTAGCTTTAAACCAAGTTTAGTTAAAATCCTTCGCGTGGTTCCTCAACTCTCTATAGGGATTTCTTCTTATAGGCAGTGTTCGTTTTAAGTATAATCTTCTCTTAATTCCCAACAGCCATTGATTTTGTGCTAGTTTACTTTTGTTCCAGATAAATATTAATTATGTTATAAATGTTGCAGGTTTTGGACATTTAATGGGGTATTAAATTTTACAATAATCTTAGTATCGAAATACACACAACAATGCAAATGCTTAAAGCTAAGGGGGAAGAAGATTTTGATATATTAGAGAAGCTACAATTGGCTTTGGCAGATTGTTCTGAATTTCACTTAGTTTAAGTATACGAGGAGTAAGTTAATTTGAATTTTTCCATATTGTGTTTTTTGGACAATGCTCTGAAATTTGTGGTGCAAATCATAGAATTATATTTGTTAATGTTGAATGTATAATTGTTATTGAAAGAATTTCAACTAATTTTTTCATTAAATGAATAAATAAAATCTAAAGTCGTTAGATAACTGAAATGCAAGTATTAGTCTCTTAAACCGTATTATAGTAGTCTAACAATTACTTCTAATGAAAAATTTAGTTAACCCCATAACATTAGCTTGTCAAGCTAAAATAACTCATTCAAAGAGTCATTTTTGATTCCACAAATAGCATCATTAAATCGATTACTATTATTCTTAATATTTTGTATAATTTTTATATTATTTAATATAATTAATTATTATATATTTAACAATCAAATTAAAACTTACTTTAAAAAATAAAAACTTTCAAAATCATTTGACCCAGGAACTTATTTAAGGACTTCATTAAATTGATTAATTCCATCACGTTATAATTTTTTATGAAATAAAATTATTATTACTTTACATAAAGAATTTAAAATTTTATTAGGAAATAATTCTATTAAAGGAATAACTTTAATTTTTATTTCACTTTTCTTTATAATCATATTTAATAATTTTTTAGGCTTTTTCCCATATATTTTTACAAGAACAAGACATTTAATTTTAACTTTATCATTATCTTTACCATTATGATTAAGATTTATAATTTTTGGATGAATTAATAATACTATACATATATTTGCTCCTTCAGTACCTCAAGGAACACCCCCAGTATTAATACCTTTTATTGTATGTATTGAAACTATTAGAAATATTATACGATGAGGAATAATTTTATTTATTACTTCTGATTTTTTTTATTTCTCTCTGTTGAGCACCTTGAGGAATCGAAGAACCTTTTAACCCATTACAAATTCCATTATTAAATACTTTAATTTTATTAACATCTGGACTTACTGTTACATGAGCCCATCATAGATTAATTGAAAATGATTACAATCAAAGATTAACTTTAACTGTAATATTAAGAATTTACTTTACAATCTTAGAAGGATATGAATATATTGAAGCCCCATTTACTATTGCTGATAGAGTTTATGGTTAAATTTTTTTTGTAGCAACAGGATTCCATGGAATTCATGTAATTATTGGAACAACATTTCTAATTGCATGTAATAGTAGATAATTTTGAAAAAAATTACTTGGAAACTAAGCTTTGTTAATTTTAAAAAAGTGTGAAAGAAGAGATTAAAACGACACAAGTAGATGAACTTGTTTAGCAGAGCTGAAGAAAACTGAAAAAAAGTAGTGAAGAATTATAAAGACGAGAAATTTTAACTGATTGAAAATGAGGAGATCCGTTTTCTAAATTGTTTCGTTGTAGTTTTTGTCATTCTGAACAATTATCTTCATTGTCCACTGATTTAACTATGTTAAATAAAAGAAATAAATAATCATATATTATCATATATAAATAAAATATCTATATGATAATATATGATTACATATTACTAATAAAATTTTAAAAAACAATTAACATGGTAGGCCGTAATAAAGGCGCAAGCGGTAACATGCTATCAAAGCATAAAATAAAAATTTCCACAATAGAAAAAAAAACTGGTATATATGTCGTTAAATGTAACAACTGCGAAGAGGTATACATAGGGCAGACAGGACGAAAACGTGATAAACGAAGAAAAGAACACAATTCTAAAATTAGTTCCACATTATTTAAACATTCTACAAAACTGATCACAATTGCAATAATATAAAAAATTTACAAGAAATGGGGAAAGCTCGAAAAATCGATCTCCTTGAGCAAATGGAAATCGAGAAACCTAAAAGTAATGGTACTGAATTGCTTAACGGATAAATAAATTTTGACAATCAACTATATTCAATTTTACTTTAGGTTCCTGTAGCATCTGTCGCCTTGATACCATTGTGTTTATTGTTCGTTTTAATTTTTCTCTCATGCGTTTTGTATTTTGCTTCTGTTTCACAGTCTAAATTCATATAGTGTATTTCACTGTACTTGTATTCAATTTTAAAATTTTAAAATACTAGCGCATATGTTATTTCGTCACGTTTTATAAAAACTACTCCAATTTATTCTTAAATTTTCCTTCATATTTAGACTTTTAGTACACATTTGAATGTTCCATTGAATGAGAATGCTTTAAGCTTCTTTTATTCGCTTTATTTTGTATTATATATATTTATAATAAAATAATAAACTTTTTAATATGCTCCCCAATCATAAAATAAAAATTCCCACTCTAGAAAAAAAAACGGTATCTACTTAGTTAATTGTAATAACTGTAAAGGGTTATTATATGTGGGGCAAACAGGGCGTAAACGTATCCAGAGCGTATCCAAGAACATAATTCTAAACCAAGCTCAACTTTATTTAAACATACTTTACAAACTGGACATAAAATAAACTATAAAAACGCTAAAATCTTTAAAATCTTCTGACTTTAAGTTTTAGTTATTTCTAAAAAAATGAAATTTTTTCACGTACCTTTAAAAATTTCATATTTTTCATTATAGATTAAGAGTGATGATGATCCATGGATCGAAACTAGTATCTTACTATATATAATAAAAAATAAATCAAATAAAAAGAGTTTAAAGCCTTTTCATTCAATTTTAGTTTACACGCTTTTTTTAAACTGTTCGTTTGGTTTTTAAAACCAAAAAGTTTATGGTTGTTGTTGTGACTTTTTTACTTTACTCTTCTTTTAAGTAAATTTTCACTATTGACTGTAAGCAACCGTTATTTTTTCCGTTTTACTTTTGTTTTATCCGGTTGTAATTTTTGTGTAATTTGTTTATTTACCTTACTCTACTTAATCTTTTGATCTGGTTTATTGAAGCTAAATTTTTGTTTGGATTTCATTATTATTTATTTCACAGCGTTAATGCCGTCTGCTAATCTCTCAATACGTCTTCTAATCTCTGAATATTGTAAATTTGTTTCATCTGCTAATCCTTGACACCGGACAGAAAAACGACTGCGGAAAAATTGCACAAAGCTGCGATCCTAAATGACCTGTAAAAAACATATTGTACTTTAATGATAAGAAATATGCCACATTAATATGTCTTTTCTATTTTGTCCATTAGAAATATACTCCTTCGCCCCAGAAGGGTAACATATACATATACAATTTGGAACCACTTTTATACCGTCCCGCTATTTTGACTATTTTGACTAGAAAGCGGAGGGATATGGATTCCATATCTACGAACAAAAAAACAAAGTACATGGAGGGGATGAAGAAATGGAAGGATATGGAAGAGTAACCGGCCGCCATATTGAACATCTTTTGCTGGGAAATGTTGGTTTATTGTTATCGTGTTGATTTTTAGCATGTTTATTGTTACCATGTTTAAGGTTACCATGTTTATTGCTTTTATGTTCATTGTTACAATGTTTATTGCTTCCATGTTTCCTTTTTTTGCAATTTATTGACGTACTGTATCTGTTCAGAACTGTTTTTTCCGAAAATCCTTTTTCTTTATATCTACTAAACCACAAGAGATAATAAATGCCAGATATGTTTGTTTCAAAAACAAAACATGGTTCTTAATCATGGATAGTGTGATATGGGTTAAAATCTGTGTGGAATATGATTTTTCTTCATATCTCCTAAACTATGAAGGATAAATACTTCGAATCTTATCAACTAAATCAACTAATTTAATGTCAAAATGTCAAAATCAACTACGGTTACAATTAAAAAAATGCAAGTTTGGGTCATATGTCGAAACTGGTGCAAGGTAGAAAATATTTTTATTATCCATCCTACAGAATGTTTTTATATCTACAACTTTTTCCCTCGAAATTTTTTGATACGATAAATAATATGGAAAATATTCACATTTGAAGAAAATGACGATTTTCAGTTTTTTTCAGGATATCTAGCATGCGATGCATTTTTTTCGAAAAACAAAAGAAGGTTTGAACAGCGTAAATAAACACCCCCATATTGTTCCATTTAACCGAGTCTGTAGCTCTTACCGTTTCCAAGATACCAATGGTGAGCATCGAGTTTGCGACACTCTCTATAGTGCTTACAATACCGGACCAAAATCGTAATACCGGTATTCGGTATTAAACATTTTTACTACCAGGATATCGATATTATTATTAGAAAATTTTGTAAATTTTTCTAATATCCAGTAAATGAATAAAAATTTATTTTTAAAATTAATTTGAACTACAAAATGGTTTCGGATAACACATTTTTTTTTCTTTACAACTATATTAATAAATAAAGGAGATATAATGATTAAATTATTAATTTAAAGATGTTAAAGTGCAACAAAATTTAAAGTCTCTTATAGAGCCAACACAATGCTCTTTAACAAAAAAGCATTATGTTGGAAAAAGCCTTTAAATGGGAAATTAATTCGTTAGGAAATCAGTTAGGTTATTCAGTTTTTTGAAACTGTACAACCTAACATTTTTACTACACAGGGTGTTCAGGAAAAGTGTTATAAGAGTAGATTTTATTTTTATACATGGAACACCATGTATTTTATAACATTTTTGAATTATTCGCGAAATTTAAAGGCCACTTTCTTAAATACATAATTGACCAAAAGCGCGAGTCTTTTGACACTTTGTGATAAATTTGACGTTTGCGGAGATTTGGAAAATTTATTACAAAATCTCTCCTGAACAAAATAAGATATTATATCTCGGTTTTCATTGTCATATTAAGCATGAACAATACTACCCCTTTCGTTGTAAACTTAATGCAATAGGATTTTCATTTTAGCGATTTTGTCAATACTTAATACTCCTAATAAAATAAATTAACTAATATATTAAAAAACAATTTTATGTTGTTAAAAGATGAACATGTTGTTTTTTCTATGATTTATTATTTCGAAAATTAATCGTAATCTACTTAAAAAGCTTAGCTTAGCACTAAACAAGGTAAGTTAGCATATAAAATCAGTTTATAAAACAAAAATTACATACTCCGATTTTTGCTGTAATATTAAGAATGGAAAACACTTTCGTTTTCTTTCTAAACTTCTGAACAGCGAAACGCTTACGATATGAAGAACATTGAAATTTTGGACATTACAATCCTGGATAAGTTGATTTTTTAAATTTAATCATATTATTTTTCATAACCAGTAATATTATCTTTCGTTAAATTGCTTTCCATTTCTAATCCATCCAAGTATTATTAGCGTTATTTCTAATTGTTTCGAAATATTTTTACTTTCTCAATATTTAATAATTATATTTAATTACTATATGTGTTACTATATGTTGAAAAATAATTTTAGATCAGAAAAAGACATTTTTAAAACTGAATTGTAATAGAGTCAGATTTCATTGGATAAGACTACTTGCTAAGTTAAAAAGGACTCTAACTGTTATGTTATTTAATTACTTATAAGTAATGAATTTAATTACTTATAAGTAATTAAATTACTGGTTTAAAAAAGATAATAAAATACTATCAAGAGTTGCAAATCGATAAAGAATCAACGTCTGACATAAAATGCTGCAAAAGACTGTCCACTCTTAATAATACATTTGCACATAATTTCAAGTTGGTACAGAGCAGTAAATTTGAATTTTTACAAAGTACCATAAAAATAAATCTAGCATAAGGCAGTAAAACGTTTTTGTCGGATTCGCCTAAGATTAAAACCTATCCACCATTTATCCTGTGGAAAGGGTATTGCAACGACCCTTTCCATGAATGACGATCGGGGGTAATTTTGAACAGTATATTCGATAGTTTAATTTTTTTTTAATTTAATTTAATTTTTAAGTTTCAAGATGGCAATTAATCGGTCGATTTTGAAATTTTGTTGTTCGAGAAAACACTTTCGCTTGACCTCATATTTGATATTCTTCAAATTTTCGTTAGGGCAGTAGATTAGTAGAAGGATTCAATTTTATTCTATTAAATAATTCAATAATTATCGTGAATGTTAGGCGTCTTCTATTATTTAATTATTCATTATCGAGCGCAGATGCATCTCTGCAAGTGGGGAGATTGACATGGAAAGTTTTTGTCAACCCAGGGTAAACTCTGCAATAGTTCCAACATCCAGTTCTTTGCCAGTTTGGCTGTTAGTTAGTTAATATATGCGCCCAGATGTTTCACAACTTTATCCGCAGGGTCCTAAGAAACCCCGACGTCCAGACATCATGTGGTCGCCCACAATTAAGTGTAATCTTTTAATGATTTCATAAAATTTTGTTGATTCTTTTGTCAATTTTAGTTAATATTTCTTATTGTGTTTTTCGTCGTTACCGATACTTTCACATTTTTAGTATTTGAAGAGAAAAGAAACAAAAAGAAATTAGTAACTAATTTCTTATTTTTCTTTTCTCTTCAAATTAAATCGAAGAGTTTTCAAAACTCTGAACGTGGCCCATACTTATGTAATGTATGCAGTTGTAAAATGTTATTCGTTAATAAACCCAATTATTATTGATTATATTATATATTCCGGGGAGTAATTTTTTTTGTAACACTGTTTGGTACTACCTCTATCCGAAAATAGTTGCTACAGTTTAATTTGACGTTCACATTATTGGAAATAGACAACTTAGATTTTTACAAAGAAAAACAAATGCATTAAGAATTATTTTTGGGTTAACAAGGTGTTACAGTTTTTGTAACTCATAAACGAATTTGTGTGGATCTATGATTTATATACCGAAAGATAGCTGAAAGTTCAACGTTTTCAATTGGCTACAATAATTTTTGAAAAATATATTGAATTTTTATACAAAAAAGAAATGCGTTAAAGAATTATTTTTGGGATAACATAATGTAGGTCGTTACAGTTTCTGTTGTAACTCATAAATGGGTTTGTATAGAACTATGATTTATATATCGAAAGAAATCTGAAAGTCCAACATTTTCAATTGGCTACAATAATTTTTGAAAAATATATTGGATTTTTATAAAAAAAGAAATGCGTTAAAGAATTATTTTTGGGTTAAAATAATGTAAGGTGTTACAGTTTCTGTTGTAACTCACAAACGGGTTTGTGTCGCACTATGATTTATCTACCGAAAGAAAAAAAAAAAACAAATGCGTTAAAGAATTGGTTTTGGGATAATATAATGAAAGGTGTTACAGTTTGTGTTGTAACTCATAAACTATGATTCATATACCGAAAGACAGCTGAAAGTCCAACTTTTTTAATTGGCTACAATAATTTTTGAAAAATATATTGGATTATTAGGTTTGTGGTGGATTAAATAGGTCTAGCGAAACTCAAGCCAAATCAATATACCAATAAATTAAACCAATGAAGAAATTAATAAAAACTTTCACGAGATATCTGTAGAACTAAATAATGACAAGCTTAATGAAATAGAAGTAAATCTATTAGCTACTATGAATATTCAAATACTACAGAACTTTAACACAAAATTAAATGAAGTTATAGAAATTATTAATTTAGCAAAAATTAATGTATTGCATTTACTTTTAATAACACTAGAAAATCTAATGCAAGAAATCAGAACTGCACACTTTAATTCATAATGTAATTTAATTTTTTTTTATGATTTAATCTTCATAACTCTATACCAGAAATACCACTTACAAGTGAGAGTGAGTATCAGTATTTTGATTTTTTTCCTCTACCAACAAAAATCAATGACACATACGTTCAGATAGAGCCATCTTCTAGATACTTATATCGATGACTCATATCTTGCAATGAGTAATGCATGCAAAGCGATAAGTAAAAATGAATGCTTATGCTATAATCAGTTTAATCATTATGACATCACCAACAAGTGCGATGTGAATATTGTTAAACACGGGAACCTTCGACAGTGTACAGTGTACGAAAGAGAAACAAAGAATTTTGAGATAATTGAATATCCTGAAATCACGCTCTTAATATTACCCGAATCGATAGAGATTAAGGAAAAATGTAACAAGATAGAGAGGATACAAAGATTGCAAGGAAATTATGATTGTAAATATCAAATAAAAAATGTAATAATACAAAATTATTTTAAAAGATCATTACCAGACATTAACTTGGTAACTTCAAAGATTTATCTAAAATTGTAGCAACGGAAATTGTAAAAATACCCATTAAAGATGAGAATGTTAAAACACATAATATTTTATTATATGTATTAATTATTATAATAATATTATACCGCAAGATTAAATCGTTACATACCCCAAGTTGTATGGCTGGCCGATCTAATATTAACCGTAACCATACGCCGCTGAGTTCCGAATCGGATAGCAACGTGACGATTCCATACCATCTATCTGTGTCACGCGTGGGCTCGTAGATAAATAGTCGTGGACATGGAGAATCCAAATTTTGCGACCTCGTTTTCGGCACAAATTCAAATAACGCGAAAACAGTGAATAAAACGGAGCACCTTGCAAGCATCTCGACGAGAAGAACCAGTTCTGAAGAAGTGAACCTGAGCGACGTTTTGGAATTCCCCCTGCATAATTGCAGTTATCCACGACTGGTTCAAAGGAACTTGTTTCGTTAACGATAGTATTACGATGTCCAGTAAATTAGGTACCAAATTAAGAGCAAATTAGTATTTAATTTGCTCTTAATTCTGTTTCGAAGTTATGAGAATTTTGCCTAGTTTTTTTTCCTTCATAGCTTTGATCTTTAACAGTACTGCTATAATTGTTATTGTCCTTCATGTTATCTTTGTTAATCGGTAGTTTTGTAGTGGTACTGTTAATCCATTTTATACTTCAAATAATAATAATCTCATTACCTATACGGTTCTTTAAGACACACCATTTTTGCTTAAATAGCTTGGTGGTCTATTGTTTTGATGACTTATATTTCGTTCAAATAACCTTCACAGTGTGATTACAGTCCACATTAACCCTTAACGTGTTATTAGTCATAGCTTTCATTGCGTATTTATCACTGTGGCAGTTTAAAATGCACAAATTGTAGAAATATTTATAGTTATGTGTAAACTTCACGACATGCTTCTATACAGCTCGAGGATATTTTCTCGTACCATAGACCAGGCCGTTGTCCTCCCTACCATAACACTTAAGCCGCGTCAACAGGCAACAATACGTAGTGGGGCGTTATACTGAGCGGTAGGTTTCAGTCGCGCTTGGAACGTCGATGGGAGTACCGTACTAGCTAGTGCTCTTTTACTTAATATTTCTAAGATCTACGTAAAACGGAGATCTTAGAAATATCTCATTTCAAATGTTATGGGCATTAAATGTTGATTGCACATAAATCTATGCTTATAAACGGGAAATAATTTTTTTTTCTAAAATAAAATAAATTCTTAAAACCCCATTTGAACATAAAAAAGAATACTAAATTAAAAAAAATGCAACTGCGGCTCTAATAGGCCGCCCTGAGATGCCAAACAGTAACCTAATCTCTCATAGAATTTCCTTCTAACATTAGAAAGCATTTCAGGTGTGATAAGGTTAGCTGTTTCTATTATTTTAGCTCTCAGGGCATCCAGATTTTCTGCTCGCTCGTGGCCATAAACGGCCTGTTTCAAGACCCCACAAAAAAGTCGTTTGGGGGCAAATCTGGAGATCTCGCTGGCCATTTAATATCCCCTGTCCCACTCATAATACTATGAGGGAATTAAATTGCTTAAAAATTCTTTAACCCTATTCGCATTATGTGTCGGGCAGCCGTCTTGCTGAATGAAACCAAACAGCATCCGGGTCTATTCCGGGAATCTCGTGGATAACCGGAACTATTTGCAATTCTAGCAAATCTAGATATTTCCGGGTATTTAAAGTCCCATCAATAAAAAAGGGCATATTAAATGGTCACCAAGAATTACAGTCCAAACGTTCAATTTTTGCGAATATTGAGTACGAACAGGAAAACTTTTATGCAAATTTTCCCGAGACCAATATGTGTTTTCCTTGCAGTGAAAAAGTCGATTCATCGGTGAAAACAACGACGCCACATCGTCGTCTGCTTGGCGCGTGTTCGCGATAGCCAATAGCTAAAATAGGCGCGGCTTAATAGACACTATACGCTAGGATTGGCGAGCTCAAGCCTGCCTTGTGTGGCGTACTTGTCGGCATGGTACGAGAAAATATCCTCGAGCTGAGCTCTATATTCTTATATCATAATTAATATTTCGGAATATTTTTTTCTTTATACATTAAGAGTTAATAATATTTAGCAAACATATAGGTAAACTTTCAACATTCGACATTGTATTCTTAAAATACAGCGACAGTCTCCTGACAAACTAAACACATTAATGTGGAGTTTTGCTTTGCAAAGAAGTAGTTTTCTTCCCAACGTTCACTGTATTGTCCGATTTCGTAATTTTCCTTTTCTTTGTACTCACACTGAAAACTTCGGTTTAAGCCTTTTGAGAATTTTTGTTTTAATGTCATAAAGAACATATTACCTCTTATGTCCATTATCTCCAAATATCGGTCACAAAAGGGAAAACAATTGGAGGTTACTCCTCAACGGAGAGTTTCTTCACCGACGCGGCGACCACCGGAAGGCCAAGAAGATTGAACACCGGCCGCGAAAGCCTACAACAACGTTTAACTTTTTAATTGTTTGTTTTCGGGCGTATTGAGTGCGGACGTCGCCGTTGCTTTCAACCATTTCTGTGACTGTTCTCTGGCGAGCTTCGATAGCACATTTCCAAAGCGTAACGCCAAGTTGTTTACGGGCTGCAAAAAGGGATACTCTCTGATAAACTGCGAGGGGAACTGAGCACGTTGAAACAGCTGAATTTGTTAAAGAATGGTTCGTTAGAGCTGTTCTTTTGGTTTTGAATGAAAGATAGAAATTTGCCCGGATACTTTTAATGCGGCACACCACACCATGGAAAGTTATGACCGTGGACCTAGTTGGCCCATACACGAGGACCGGGCAGAATAATCGTTTTGCCCTGGTCGTTACGGACCTATTCTCCCGTTGGGTGGAGGCGTTCCCGCTGGAGGTCGCCGATTCTCCGACAATCATCCGACACCTGGAGACGGAGATCTTTCCACGGCACGGCTTCCCTCGAGCGACCCTCTCGGACAACGAGTCTCAATTCACGTCCATCGATTGGAAGTGCAATGTAAGTACTTTGAAAATTTATTGCTATTCAAATAAAAACAATATATCAAATAAGTCTAGCAAGAGCCTAATATTTTGGATTATATCAAAACTTGTTTCTTGTCACCAAAACTGCAGTTTTTGGAAATGAAATCAGACGGTCTGAAGTCATATAAGCTAAGGTTTCACTTCAGTGTTTATGTTTTTAAAAAATACTGAATTGACTAACTTGTATGTAACTTTATTTGTTTGTTTGTAGATTATAAGAACAAGACGGAAGTTAAAACTAGAACGTACTTAGAAAACGTCGGCTTCTATAGTCTTCTCGTATCTCCGTGCCGAGTTACTTCTTATAGAACCAGCTGACGGGGCAGCGAGTTTGGCGCGGCCGAAGCGGACGTCCATGCCGCAACCCAGCACGACGGTGTTGCCACCTGAACCGAATAGCCGTGACGTCCAGCTTGCGGCAACGCCACATCTCAGCACGATCGTGTTGGCTCCTGCCCAGGAGAACTGCGCCAAGAGAACCTTTGGCGCAGCGAGTTTCGCGCGGCCGAATGAAAACGACTCGCTATTAATACCTGCAGTGCGCTCCAGCGCAAAGCCCCACTATAGTAAGACGATGCTCTGTTTCTTTAGTTCTCGTAAAAGTGTGTTTGAAACCATAGTAGATCTGAATTGTTTTAATTACTGTCAAGCTTGAAATGTCATATGTTTGACTTGAAATGAAATGTCAGTTCTGAAGTAAACTTAGACAGCTAGGATTCGCCTTGTCGTACTGTCGTTAAGTCAAAGTCTATTACCCTAATAATTCCTTAACGGTGCGATTTTGAGTCCAATGTGTGTTTAATAAAATAGACCATAAATTCCATAGGGAACTCAAAAATATAAAAATATACAGGGTGTTCCCATTCAAAATCTGAAGTTGCATAGCGTCTTCAAGAAATGGGACAACCTGTATGTATGAAAATACATAGAGAAGAGAGAAACGCTGAAACCATGCAGCTTTTATTTCAAACTTGTTTACCTAAAATGATTCCATATACTCGAAGTGGAGGACACAAACTATATCTAACGGACGTACGGACGGACGGACAGACCAAAAGCTCAAAATGGTACCATTAGTCTTATTAGAATACCATAATTCGTCCAGATATATCAAAATATCACCGTCAAAATTTTGGAGCGAATGCATTACTTTCTCTTTATAAGAGAGAAAGTAAAAATGGCGTACATGCGAGATATAGAGCAAGAAAATATTAAAAGTCGAATGTAAGTTAGGTACACTTTTAATTAACTATTTAATTTGTTATTAATACTAAAGCTTCCTTCTTAAAAGTTAAAAGTATATTTTCGTATTCTACCCCATCTTGCTTACCATTTCTTGTAAAGAGTATATAAAGCAAATTTTACAGGAGAATTGCGTGAATAACAAAAAATAACACCTTTTGTCACTTTAGTTACTTTTTTTCGGTGGGTTAAGCTAAACTTAGGAAAAACTGACCTACATCTAGCCTAACCTACATGAGCGGCACAATATCGTGCATTCTAGAATAAAAACTACTAAAAACTATCTTAAACGCACAATTTAATGTTTTATTGTTGTCTCGAAAACTGCAAATTTGAAAGAATGCAATGTAAAATTACTATGCATTTTAAAAACTATTTGAAAACTCATATCACTAACCGCACATTTATGAACTTAATAATAAAGCCCAGTGAATCTCTAGTTAGGGCAAAAGCCTCCCCCGCCGAAAGCCATTCTTTACGATCCGATGTTTTCCTTGACCATCTATTGTCAAATTTGTCCAGGTGACCTCTCCATCGTTTACGTTGCCTTCCCCGTTTTCTATCACCATCCAATGGGCTCCACACCGTACAACGCGTCGTCCATCTATCATTAGACTAGCGGAACAACAACAAACTAACTCCAGGACGGTATCTTACAAAGCGTAACAATAATTATGCTTTTCAAGAAAATACTTGTTTTACTGAAATGAACTATAAGAGGGTTATATACTACCGATTTCTATGTTAAGCAAATGTCATTCTTCGTAAAAAATGTTCAATACTTCCTAAACGGTGCGGCTTTAGCTAAATGTATGATTTAATAAATGTATGGATAATAAAATTGACAATTTCTGATCATATAAAATAAAATCAAAATATCAAAGGAAATTAAAATGTATACAAATCTTTCTTTAAATTTATTTATATAATGCCTACAATATTTGTATAATAACAATAGATTGCGGTAAAAGAAATGTTTTCCCAATCCGTGGAGTTACATAGTGCCAAGTATATAAACTACATTAGTGATTTCAAAACCGTCCAAAATTTGCATATGTACGATGACGTTGTTGTACCCTCTTGCGAGTCGTAAAAAAATCCAATAAGGGTATATGACGAAAAAACTAGGAAAATTTACCTATAAAATAATTACAGACCTGACAACACATT
>JAWQRJ010000916.1:0-17747 GCA_033557515.1 Diorygopyx duplodentatus
GGCAGCGTTCGCGTTAGCGAATAGCTAGAGAGGGGCGCGGCTTAGCGACTCTATACGCTACGATTGGAGAGACAAGGCGGGGCGTACTACGGGAATGGTACGGCAATATTTACTCGTACTGTATGCATGAGGAGGAGGATATTCAAATATCTGTTGCGAACCAAATAGGGGAGGAAATGGACCTATTGCTTCTCCACATTCAGCTATCACGCTGAAAGTGTATATTTGAGTATGTTTGAAATGCTGTGGCGAACCGAAGCCTTAGTTTTCCTATCTTGAATCTTTGTTAATGAGTCACCTACATACTCTCCAAAACATACATCCTCATCCCTAGCTTTACTCAAATTTGATGTAACCACATCGTATCCACGATTGAATTTTTGAAGTGTTATGCAGGTGTATTTTTGGGCACAGACTTGTACACTGCTCTTGAGCAAAACACGCTGCAAATACCACCGTTTAGGTGGTATTTGCAGCGTGTTTTACCAAGAAGAGACGTCGTCATGCCCTACGCAATAGTTGCTGACGATGCATTTGCCTTCTCAGAGCATATTATGACACCATTTGTGGGAAGACATAGTAAAGGTTCAATTGAACGAGCTTTTAACTATAGACATTCAAGAGCTAGGAGGGTAATTGAAAACGTTTTCGGCATAATGAGCAGTGTATTTAGAGTTCTCCGAAAACCTATGTTAATGAAACCCGAAACAGCAAGATGGGTTACGCTGAGCTGTGTTCATTTGCATACCTTTTTAAGAAAGAATTCTTCTGAAGAGACCTACTCTTCTGCTCATATATTTGATTCAGAGGATTACAACAGAAATGTTATCAGTTGAACAGGAGAAATGAAGGGGCGCAGTTTTCTGGACTGCAATGGTGTAAACAAAGAGGAGAGAATCCTGGCATATTAATCCGTCAAGAATTGGCTCCTTTTTTTCACAGTCAGCCACTATCGTGACAACATCGATATGCTAAGTGCAATTACATGCCAGGTTCATACTTTAATTAACCTTTAATGACCCCAAAAAAAAATTTGTACAACTTTTATTATGTTTAAAGTATTACCCCTTATTATATGTAGGCGTATTTATCTATATATAAATAAAGCATCTTTAAAACATTTGAAAATTGTAATTATTTACTCACCAGGTTTAGTGAGCTTGTGTAGTATGCAACTCTTTCAGTGGTTGTTGACAGAAAACTCATTAAATTGAAATACTGACATTTAGGTTCCTAAACATCCTTAGCACTAGCGCCACGTTTATTGCTCTTTTCTTTTTTAGTTTTTTCTCTTAAGTATTTGGACCTCAGAGAGTGAAGTTTCTTCTCAACTTCTTTAACACAGCATTCCATAACATCAGAGATTCGTTGCAGGACATCACTTCTATTGTTCCAGTTCTCATGATTTGAATTAGTTATATTCCATAGCACTGTGTCCTGTTCATATAGTTCTATAAGTTTCATTACGTTATATTTAGACCACTCAATCATAAAAGAAACTACTAGCTTTGAATCAAAAAGTACGACAACCGCAAACAAGAGCGCACGTATGAAGACTCGCAGAATCTGAGCAGTGAGTGGAGAGCGTACTGCGCGTGCGCATGTCCTTAGGACATGCGTACCCTACAGCCGATGTAAACGGTCTGTTTCCATCGGCTGTGGCACAAGTGGCGGCACATGTTGTGTCCCACATTCGGTTGGAACATTTCTGTCCCCGGCACAAGTGCCGCAACATGTTGCCGACTGTTTTCATTTCAACAAATTTCAGGCACTTGTCCCGCAACATGTTGCGGGACAAATTTGTAGTAATGGAAACCTACCTTAAGATGGATTCTAGGGCTAGTCAGGAGTATACCCAAGTATACTCCTGATATAGCTTTGGAAGAGATCAAACGAAAGAGGATAAGAATAGCTGCGGGACGACGAGACGTCAAATTTGAAGAAAAATTGAAGAAAGGAAACAAGATATTTGCGGTGTGTTGGAATGACCCCAAGAAAGGCGTTAAGACAAGGTGGACAGAGAAAAGGAGGAAATACTACGAAAGGAATGGATATAATCCGGCTGAAATAGAAAGGAGGATGAGATGAGAGTAGAAATTGCAGAAAGAGATTGGGATATCCAAAGGCATGAAAAAAGGCAGGGCGACATCATCGTCATTGGTTTCTACTCCAAAAAGTGTCTGAAGAATGAAAAACATTTTTTGTCTAGTTTAGCTTCACAAACAACCCAGATATCGATCAAATTGTGGTTTCATAGCGACTATGTGGTTCATGTTTCCATATTTATTATAGTTTTCAAGTTATCTACGGTAACATGCAAATTAGCCTACCCGTTACAAAAAGATTGGGAAACAAGTTATCTCCATTTGGAGCGCCATTGGTCAAAATTTTAAACCTACGTCACCAGCATATATCCGTATGTATTATTGATACTATATAAAAAAATGTTCTATCTTTGATCTTAGAATACGCTGGTGAAATATTGCAGTCTATTCTATATTGGGCACTCTATATGAAACAATGAGTGCGATAAACGAAAATATTGCTTTTTACTAAAAAATATTTTTGTTTTGGGGCTCCTATGTAGAGTTTGGGAACAAAGCCTTTGATTACTTATTGGGTTAATTAGTTTAATAAAAATAATTAGAATATAACGTTTTTTAGCAAGTCTTTATTTACTAATTTAGTAGTGCGCAAATATAATCTAAACTCACATGGTTAAAAGACAAAATTGTTTACAACAAGATCCCCAACATTAAAATCACACAAACTTGCAGAACGCACGGTTTATACACACTGGCGCTACTATCGATTTTCACAAACGGATAAAAGAAATCATAGGGTAATTTAATATCCAACGAAGGCGACTCAGCATATTTCCTAAGTTTTTTCGTAGTAATGTCATAAAATGTAACTTCTGAACGTAACGGAATAGCCAAAGAAAGTTTATTGTCGTTAATTTGAAAGGTATTATTTTTAAAGCCATCGAACGCGTACGTAATCCAAACGATTTGTTCCTGATTGTGAAGGTCTCCGACGATGGATCGCGCATGAAAAATGTCTATTTTTAGCTTGGTGCAGAGGTTGATGCAGTTGATTCGTGATTTATGAGGTGAAAACACGCTACCTACACGTTTCAGCAAATTTTCCGGGTTTAGCGTATACGAAACGTTATGCCAATCTTTTAAATTGCTGACGTTGGCGTTTCCATACTTTCCAAAAAGTGTTGTTGAATTGTCCAATTTGAAAGGCCAAAATTTCGCAATGAATCGTTGTATGTCTTGGCATACATCTTTACTTTTCTTATTATTTGTAAAAACAGATTCTTGGAGATTACAATTTATGACAGTGTTGACAATAAATTCTATTCTAGTGTTGGTGTTATTTGTTAGGATGCATTTTCCTTTTTGGTTTGCAGGAAAAGTCAAAAAATTATCTGTAGTATCATATGGATTTCTTGTTATCATAACTTTGGTAGGAAAATTTAAAGGTTTCTTCGAAATTATGATTTTATCTTCTACTAAATTTGCCAATAATATTGGTTTCTTAAATATATAGCCTGGATTACCACTTCTTTGTAAGCTATGGTTAAAGCTATGATTTATCCATAGAAACTTAACCCCAAAATATTGATGCAAAATCGGTTTATCAGAATAAGAAACGTTAATCAAGTGAACCAACACATCAACCTTTTTAATGCCCTGTGACCCATTATGATAAATGTTGTATTGCAACTTGTGTAATAAATTTGTGCACAAATATGTAGCATTCTTCTCAAGACAATCATGGTCCAAAGAAATATTTTGATTTGGTATTGAGCAATTTTGCAAAAATTCATCACATAGAAACATATCATAGTTTTTGCAAACTTCCTTCGGACAACTCTAGAAAGAAATAAGAACCTATTATTCGCAATGTTCAATTATTTACATTCTTGTTTTACCTGCAATAAAGTCAGTCTTTTCTGATTAAAGTGCCTTGATGATGGTGACATTGTTAATACACTAACATTTTGTACATAACTATGAATGTCAAGTTGCTTATTCTTATTAGTAATATAATACTGCGTACATTTTGTGTTCATGTCTTGAAGAAGTTTTATATGCTTTCCTGTTGAGCAAGAATCGGTATGAAAATTGTCTGGGATTTCTAAAACAGAGCAAAATTGTAAGCTATTAATTTCCATGCTTACCACAGATATTATACCCCATGGAATAATGAGTTTTTCCTTTATCAACCAAGCAGGGTTTCCATAAGAAAACTCGTAGCGCATGTTGGTACTTAGTGGCAAATTTTTCGATGACCAAGCGAATTTATCTCGTTTGGCTAAGGCTGCATCATTAAGATCCTTTAGATTCTGTCAAAAGATATATTCGACAAATTAAGAATTTATTTCGTCAAAAATGTTTAGGTATCTTTTCGCCAAGTAACTTATTATGACAAGCACAACAAAGTTTATTTGTGGATAAAGTTTATCAACAAATAAAAAATAGCAAAAAATGGTTTTCATAAAACAAATGGTTTCCATAAAAAAGCAATCATGCCATACTTACAACTTCTTTGTGCATGTAGTATTCACGTGGTAAATTAGCCTTTACCACACAAAACAGTCCATTTTGATTTACAGTCCACTCGAACGGTGTATTATTTTTATAGATGAACTTGGTATATTCACAAAATGATGTGTCAAATATTCTATCCACATCGTCGTTGCATCTATCAAAAATTTGACGCGCATCGTAATTGCAGTCGTTATCACAACAGCAGTTAATATCACAAATTTTTTCCTAAAACATTGGTTCATTGTATAGGAATAAAAATTTAAAAAACTATCGTCTCAACAAGAGCAAGCGTCCTCTTTACAATTTATTGATAGAAATGGCCAACAATGTAACCGAATATTAAATACAATTATTAAAATGTTACGTTAAAATTGCATGTCCGTCGCTCCATACATTATTATTATACATATGGAGCATTATTATACATTACATTATTATACATTAACACTGTTCAGGTGAAATTATGACGATTTAACCTAATTTATCTATACATATACAAAAGTGTACCCCTTTAAAGCACTGCTCACAAAATTGTTATTACAAGTTTGGGAATTCTTCGAAAACTACTAAACCGTTCATAACTAAATTTAGGGAAAATTATTATTTACTTTCTCTCATAAAAAGAAAGTAAAAAGTCCAAAGTTTTGATGGTCAGATTTTGATATATCTGGACGAATTATGGTATGCTAAGACTACCATTTTTGACCATTGGTCTGTCCGTCTACCTGTCTGTCCGTCGTCCGTCTGTAAACACACTTTAAATAAAACTTGCATGGTTTCAGTTCTAGTTTCTTCCAGAAATGTTTTCGTATATACAAGGTGTGCCATTTCTTACGCACCCGTTTAGGAGTTATTTGACATGTTGTATAGTAGCAAGCCCGAGTAACAGGAATTGATCGAGTTTATATTAACACATAACTGTTCCTAGCAACCTAACAACCTGACAACGTACAAAATTTCACTCCGTCTAAAATCCGGATTTAAGAAAAATATACTAACCACTTATTAAAAAGTGTATTGCCACTCGACGTGGTATCATGTACAGAATTTAACAATAGCGTGGTAGTAATCAGTGAACAGAATTCAGAAATAAACGCTAAACTTGTCTGCTTGGCTTTCATTATTTTACATTTGAGGGAAATCAACATGTAATGTGACACTAAGTATCTGTGTGGTTATTTTTCTATGCAATGCCAAAGAATGCTATGCTTTACTGAGACGTAGTGTTAAGAGTATGCAAACCTGTATATCACAAACACAAGTTCCAGGTGAAGGTGATGAGGATTTATACATTTTACCCTTAGGTTTAACAGTAGTATGTGCTGTTATTGGTTTTCTGGTTGGTTTGGGCGTTGTCAGTTTTGTAACAGACGTACAATTTCCGTCACATGTACTATTATCATCTGGTGTAGAAGATTCATACTCTAAAGTGGAGTTTTCGTGTTCATTTGGGATTTCAGTTAAGGCTACATCAGTTGTAACTTCGGTTGATTCTTCAGCACGTGCCACAGATGATAGGCCAATCAAAGATATTAGCAAAGCACAGCATCGCACTGAGAAATTCATTTTGACGTTATTCGTATTCAACGCCAAACTTGTTGAAGTTTCTTAGTACAACGTTTACTTCAAAGGAGACAACTCCCATAGCCTCAGTGTTCAATTTGTATCTATCGTTGGAAGATAGTATCAGATCCGGGTACTTTAGCTGTGGGCCGCCCCCAAGAAAATATTGCAAAAACCTTTCTCTAATCGATCCAAGCGGTCTCCACGTGTAGCAATTCAGCACGTGCGTGCCTGGACTTGTAGGGATGCACACGAATCCGTATCCGTATAGGTGACTTCTATTTAACCAATCCAAATGATAAACTTGCACATAGACCTTCGGCCAGCCGGGTATTCCTGTGGTTGCTAGATGTAGGTCTAATGGGTAAGCCCATATACATTTATTTTCGAATACGGAACTGGCTACTTGGGTTTGACCTTCTTGTCTACCAGAAATAACTTTCCAATTATTACCTGTAAGTACTCACAGTAAAGATTTTATACAGTGTGTCCCATTTACACTTTCATACTCATGCGGTATTTTTCAAATTTGGGTGGGCAATCAGTGTTTCCAAGGCGAACTTATTGACTCACCAAAGACGTACTGTTTTAGGTCAAATTAAGCGGACATTTTTCGAAAACTTACATCAATGATCTTCTTGGTAAAGAAATATACAGTGTTCTTAATTAGCAATCATACAACTTTTTGCACCAAATTTCATAAACGTGGAGTTAAAAGTGCCTGAGAGAGACTCTCAGGAAAAGTGACTTTTCAGTATAAAATATGTGTTACTTTTGTTCTACAAATACATGTAAGTTGGCCCATGGAGCATTATCAGTCAGCCAACATTGAAAAAGATTACACAAATTGTTTTGAAACTAGAAGGTTATGAAGGTGTAAAATTAGGTATACTACAACTAGTTTGTGATGGGTTTTATGACCTTTTACGACATACAGCTTGATTAGCATGTCACAAACTAAACACAGTAGGCCCGGTGGCCGATCAACACAGAGTAGTACCTAACAAAAAAAATGCCGGAAATTTTTATAATCTATTCATTAAAAAACATATTGATTTACAATCATTTAATAATTAAAGTGTAATGTTAATTATTTAGCTATATTTTTATTAGCTAATAGTTATTATTAAGAATTCGACTTGGACCGAACATGTGATTAACAATTAACACTTTCACTCTCGACTGTAAGGTGCTTATTGTATTTTATATTCAAATTGCGATACTAACAATCAAGGACAGGTTCGATCGTTTTAAGCGTAATGGTACAATAATGCATTGATTGTTAAATGTAAAATCATTTAGGTGACGTCAATTGTTGTCGACATAGTCCTGCAAAAGTTTCGAAGAAAATTGGGATAATTATAGTGTAAGTCAACATGTCGATTTGAGTTATTTGATGCAAAATTTATGTGTTAACCTTGAACGCCAAAAGTTTCACTATTTCCGGACTGATGTGTATACGTTCCTTAGATATCAAAAGTGATAGAGTAAGTGATATTTGTGTATGTTGCTTTCAATTTGTGGATATCAAGTTTAAGTGTCGAAGCCTGAGATGTCGAAAGCTATGTGGGGATTGAAAGTTTAATATCCGCTTGCACCAGACTCTCCAATCATATTGAAGAACTCAAGTTTGAAATTTTGAATTGAATAACGTTTAATTTTCTAATTTTCCTAATTTTCAAGTCTGCTAATGAAAAGTAAAACGACATCAGTTATGCCAAAGCTGGCATTAAAATATCACTGGTTTACAGTTTCTAAGCTATCCTCCGGTATAAAATGAGTACAACTCATTTTAATGCCGTAACTTTTATCCCTCTAGCAACAGAGAAATTTTAATTACGATCAGTTTTTCACCACTTCTATTTTATTCAGCAAGGGCTTTGCCTAATAAAGAAAAGACTCACGTGGAATGGCAAAATCGATTCGTCAATGATTATACTATATTGAATATAATATATTTTCATACTTCGAAACTACAGGGTTATTCACAATTGACGACACGGAGTATTACGGCTACAGTTTTTGATAGAAAAAATATTTGACAGGTGATTAGAAGTCTTATGGCGCTACGTTTTAAAATAATTTTCGTAATGTACAGGAGTGGCAATAACATAAAACATGATAAAGTTGTAGTTTTTTAAATTGAATGTCCTGTATATTTCATTTTTAGTTTCTACGATCAAAATAATACTGAGTTTCATTAAGGTTTACCTCACCTAAACCTAACGGTTTTTTAAATATTTAGAATTTTGTGGAAATGTAGTAATAATGTTAATAATTTAAAAACAAAACATTTATTATCCCTTTTTACATCAAATTCACCCTGATGTGTACTAATTGATTACATTTCTTGTCAGCCTGGCGACAAAATTCCTAAAGTATACAGGGTGTCCAAAAATTTAAAAGTTTAAATAATGACGGTTTTAAACAGTAATGAGTTGTTTATAATTAAAATGAAACGCCCTGCATTTTATGCTAAGAATACATATAAAATTTAATTGTCTATCGAATACTATTGTGCTTCCCTATACCTAACTCTTCAGGTTTTGATGGAAAACGCACATTTTTCAGACTGCAAACTGATTTTAACAAATATGATGTTTATCAGGTCACCTATGGTATTTTGACAAGGCATTCCATTAGGTATTTATCATTATTTGTCACTTATGTTTATGTCAAAAGTGTTTCTATGCAAATCATCTTTTAGTGGCTGTGATAGATTTTGGTTTTTGTTCTTTTCATCCAAAATGAATGTTTATCCAAAAAGAACGGATCGATATGGTGTTTATTCTTGGAGAATGATTGCAAAACTGCTTACTGGCATCACGGATTTATGCTCAAAGATTTACCGAAATTACCCAAATAAAGCCGTTTTCGAAAGGCTGTTGGCTCAATTTAAACAAAGTGGATGTGTGCAGTTGGAAATTGATTTTTCGGTGATTGCTCTGTAATCGAAAATCCCCATACAGGTCAAATAAAATTGCGCAAAATACCAATATTAGCCAAGCGAGCGCCTCAAGAATTATTCGAAAACATAATTACGAACTGTATAAAATCCAGTTTCACCCAGAACTTTCTGAAAACGATTTTGGGAAACGAGTTGAATTTTGTATGTGGGTGTTAGACAAAGAACTATAGAGTTAGAAAACTTTTTTAATTTTGTTCTGTTCAGTAATCTAACAGACATAATCTTCATTACTATGCTGATTTCAATCTGCATTAATTTAGAATAATTAATAATCAGCACAGATGGTCAGTGAATATATGGGGCGGAATAATGGGAGCATATGTAATTTGCCCTATTTTTTTTCAACGCCATTTAAATGGAATATTGTTTTTGGATTTTTTTGATAAATCAATTTCCAATCTTATTAGAGGACATTCCCTTAGAGATAAGGAGATCGATGTAGCTGCAATTGAATGAAGCTCCTCCACACTTACATCGTGGGGTCCGAGCATTTTTAAACGTGTATTTTGAAAATCGATTAATTGGAAGAAGTGGATACAAAAATTGCCACCAAGATCACCGCACTTAACTCCTCCCGATTTCTTTTTATGGGGATACGTAAAGGGAATCGTTTATGACACGCCTCCAACAACACCATATAATATGAAGAGCGCATTAGAGAAGCCTTCCAGATCATAAACCTAGAAGTGCTAACAAATACTAGTGAGAGTTTTAAAAAGAAGATACGTTTGTGTTTAGAGTCGGACGGTCGTCATTTTCAACATTTATTATAATGTATTTCCACCATTTACTATTATTTTATTTACAGTTTAAACTAGTACCTACGTAATATTTAAAATATTGTTAGTAACCTGGGGATTGTAACAAGCAATTCTGACTTGTCAAAATGCCCTAAGTGACCTGATAAATATTAAATTTGTTAAAATCAGTTTGCATTCTGAAAAATGTGCCACAATAGTATGTACACCTTCCCTCGTTTTGCACGGTACTTTTTTTACACATCGTTTTTACACGGTTTAAAAAAAATAAAAAATCCTATCCCTCGTTTTACACCGTACTTTTTTTACACGTTTGCGCTTTAACACGGTTTAATTTGAAAAAAAAAAATGTTGATAATAAACTGACTATGATCAAAAGGAACATTTTTTAACGCCAATCTTTTTACCAATCCACCTTAATTATAAGATATAGTTGATATTTATGGCACTAGGTGGCCGTTTTATTTCAATCTGTCAAATGGTTCATGCAACAAACATGTGTTAGGCGAGCTTTGAATGTGAACGGAGACATCTTTTTATTATAAGACCGTCGTAAACCGGTAATCATTCGTATGTAAAAAAATGTGGCTGTTCTATAAAACTGCTTCAATTGTGCGTCAGTTTATTCACACCTGAAGATTACGCGTTAGCACCGATATAGGGGATTCCCCCTTATGCACGAAGTTGCACTCATTGCACATCGTTTTTAACCAGAAAATTTGAATTGTTCATATTCGTAAGTAACAAACGATTACACTATTTTTAATTACATATGTTATATCTTGAGTAATATTTATTTGCTATTTGTTTGTAGCCTTATTATGAAAAAATAAAAAAAATAAAAATAAGGAAGATGTAAAAAGAAAAGTGATATATTTAGCAACCAAAATAAAAATTTTGGATCGTTTACGAAATGGAGAAAGAATAATAGATGTTGCTAGATTATATTGCATGAATGAAGCTACAATAAGAACCATAAAAAAATGAAAACTCTTTTAGAAAGAGTGTAGCAGCTGGCACTAGTACGAGTACGAGAAGGCATTAATGATTTGGATAGAGGACCAAACTCAAAAACGGATTCTAATTGATTGCAACGCTACTACAAATAAAGCTGTGCAGATTTACGAAAAAATTAAAGAGCAGTTACATTCCTCTTCTTTACCTGAAAAGAAGCAAACTTTCACAGCAAGTCATGGTTGGTTCGAAAGATTCAAATCGAGACGTCCTTTATATAGTTTAAAATTAAAAGGTGAACTGGCATCTTGCGATATAGATGCAGCGCAAGAATATCCAACAAAATTTGCTGAAATTGTTACTAACAATTCATATACTCCTGATTAGGTTTTCAATGCTGATGAGTCAAGGTTAGACAGGACCTATGTGTGTAAAATTCATAAATCAGTTAGCAGCCATAAAGCAGCAAAAAATCGCATAACAATTATTTTCTGTAGCAACCCTTCAGGAGATTATATTATGAAACCATTGTTCATTAGCAAATCAAAAATGCCACGCGTATTTAAAGGAATAAATATCAACCATCTACCTGATTATTGGAGGGCCAATAAGAAAGGGTGGTTTACTGTCGCAATGTTTAATGAATGTTCATGTTTTATCCCATATGCCAAAAAAATGAGAAGGGAATTTAAATGAAAAAGGACTGCCTTTTGAAGTGCTTTTGTTAATTGACAATGCACCGGGTCATCCACAAGATCTACAGCATGAGAATGTTCAACTTAAATTTTTACCAAAGAATACAACTTCATTATTACAGCCATTAGATCAGGGGATAATTTTGACTTTTAAGAACAAATGGAAAATAACTAATCTTTAACAGTTATTAATGCATGGAATTTTTTTACAATCTTAGAATGTTGCATATTGCTTTATCATATACCAGGATTAAGCAATCAACGCTCAATGGTTTGTTAGAAGAAATTGTGGCCAAATGTAGTCAAAGGTGAAGCTTTTATTTCACCATTAAAGGATGAATATTCTCAGATAATACAATTGGCACATTCATTGGCTGGAGTAGGTTTCGACGATTTTACTGAAGAGGATATTGCAGAATTAGTGGCTGATAAAGAACTAAGTGAAGATGATTTAATTAACATGGATGCATTTACAGCAAAAATCATCCGCGAAGGACTCGAATTGGGAAGAAAATTGGGTAAGCATTTTGTACAAAATGACTCAAATGTTGAACGGGCTCTTCGATTTCAACGTGATATTAATCACTGCTTGATGAGGTCTCTAAAGATCTAACAAGAAATCAGAAGCAAATGTTAATAACGAATTTCATTACTCCTCCTCGGGTGTAAATGTTTCTACTTCAAACATCAAATTGCCACAAATAATTTCGTCTGATGAAAGTGACCTCGAACCAGTCACGAAGAAGAGATTGACAATGATTAATGATAGTGACGAATGATGAATGATGAAAACTGCCGTCAACCTTTGCAGTAATTTTTTTATGAATCTTTTAGATTTTAATTTTTGTTCCTTTGCGCTTTATATTAAATTAATAAAAGAACACATTTTCTCGCCCTTCAATATTTTTGTTTGATTTTGACCTTAAAAAAATTGAAAAAAAATCATAATTAATAAACAACGAAGTTATGTTTGCAGTTTTCGATTTACACGGTTTTAGATTCAGAACCTGTCTACACCTGTCTACTGGTAAATCGAGGGATAGGTGTATTCGATAGACAATTAAATTTTACATCTACTCTTAGTATAAAATACCAGGCGTTCCAATTAAATTAAACAAGTTATTACCATTTAAAACTCGTCATTATTTAGACTTAATTTTGAGACAGCCTGTATACTTGAGCAATGTTTTTCGTCAGTTTGACAAGAAATGTAATCAATAGTACACATCTGGGTGAATTTGATGTAAAAAGGGATAATAAACGTTCTGTTTTTAAATTATTAACGTTATTACATTTCCTCAAAATTCCAAATATTTAAAAAAACCGTTAGATATAGGCGAGGTAAACCCTAATGAAACTCGGTATTATTTTGATCGTATTATGGCGGTTTAATTTGTTTAAAAAAATTCGCTGTTACTGAGTGTCCAGCAAAAGTGTTGTTTTTGGAAAGATACGATCAAATTTAAAAGAAAACTCAAAACAAAGTCCACTGTGATAAATAGTATGCATTAAAAATAATAGTATTACCTAGAATACATGATTATATTTTATACTTTTATAAATTTAGTATACATACCACACTGAAGTCTCCAGCGGCAGAAAAGCTCTTGTATCGGAAATTCCTTTGCATGAGAAATTTGACCCACTATATGGATTTCGGCCATTACATGGAATAACTACCGGAAACTACGCTACATGTCAGCTGTTGTCGTCCAAATTGAAGGGTCAATTGTTTACAAACAACTTTGTTACCTAGCAACGCACCATGTGGGTGTTGAAAGATTCAAATTGTGCAAAATTACGGTAGAGTCGCCAAACCGACTAAAAAATTAGTAAAAAGTGAGCTAGTTTTCCGTAGCGAAAATTAATGTTGCCGAAAAGAGATTTAAAATTAATATAAAACGCCCAACTGTATACATTCACAGTTAAAATCATTTTTAAAACGCACACGTTCGTCGGCGCATGCGCTCTTGATATTGAGATTAGGGGAGTTGCCGGCACATAGGTCGCTTCTCTTTTACTGACGGATAATATCCTAACAACACTGCCGATAAAAACGTCTCCTGAAAGTAGGCGAGGTGTTTAAGGAATCTTGTGATGATGGTTATGTTAACTGTGTTATGGCGATATAGAATGGAACTTAAGATGGTCGAGAAAGTCTTCTGATTTTGAATCTCTGTGATTATTGTAATGTGCGTGCAGTTGTACTACTTCTAATTCAGGAATTTATATGTTTGAAACGGTATGTCATTTTTATCAACATAACCTTACATTGTTAATTTAAGCGGGAATGTAACTATTCTGTAATTTCAAATACAAATTTCTAACGGACTTTTTCCCTTGCACGAAATGTTTCAATATTAAAGAAAACAGAGCAGGAACTTGGTTTGTTTATAAAAAGTATTGTCCATGCATTAATGACCTGATAGGAACATATCACAATGGTAAAAACTTGATCGATGAATCAGGATCCAACGAATCTAGATTAACCTGTCTGGTTCCTACTTATCCAGGTATGTTATAAACACTTGATTTGACGGTTAATTTATTCCTGTACAAGTCTAAATTTAAAGTATCAGCAATTCCATAAGACAAATAGGTACTTTCACAGACAAATTCTTTACGTTAATGTCATGGCCTGCAATCTCTTAAAAACATTAACAAAAACCAAATGTACAAGGTGCGGCAGAAATAACTCCCACATTTCGAAAAGTCTCTGAGGAGTCCACAAAGCAGGTAGTCGGGTGCGGTCCATTCTGTTGGGTACGGTACATAATAAAGTTTTCAGTCGTCACCATGCTATGGTCGGTTTATCATCGTGGCACTGTCAGCTCTTCGGATTTCGGAAAGAACTGAATTCCAATCGATACTGCGACATGTTGGAGAATTTTTTGCGCCCGAAAATTACAGAGTATGGCGAAGAACACAACCTAGAGGACTTTTGGTTCCAGCAGGATGGAGCTACGGCCCATACAGCACGTCTTTCGTGCGAAATTTTGCAGGAGATGTTCCCGGGTCGAATGGTCTCCTTACACGAGGCAGTTCCGTGGCCACAGCGCTCGCACGATTTAAGTCCGTGAGACTTTTTTCTGTGGGGATACCTCAAGGCTGAGATTTTTGAACATCGTCCTCGGTCCTTGGACCAACTAAGAGGCCACTCAAGAAGAAATTGAGGGAATTGCGTCCAATATGCTAGTGAAAGTGATGGAAAACGTCCAAGAACGGCCCCAAATGTGTATCAGCTATCAAGGCCACCATTTGGACGATATGATTTTTAAAACAACATAAACTTTTTTTTTATATCTACATTAGGGAAATAAAAAGTTTTTGATACCTCGTACCGCTTTTTTTCAATCCTCCTTTGAAATGTGGGAGTTATTTCTGCCGCACCCTGTATATGTTTGTTATGGACCTAAAAAACCCACACTCACAATACAATCACTAATGAATGTTTGTTCATATTTGTTAGTTTTCAATATGTAAGTAGATACAAAATGACTTAACGGTTTTCACTTAAATTTGATTAATATTGTGGTTTTGGAATATCATAGAACAGTGATTCTCAACCTAGAACAGTGATTCTCAACCTTTTTTCATCACGGTACACTTTTAATAATTAAAAAATTTGCCGGCACACTAATAAGATAAATTTAAAAGAATTTTACTTGGTTAATTAATTGATGTGTTAATTGATTACAATGTATTTTGTAAAAATAGCATACGATAATAATTTTCAATGAAATATAAAATGAAATTGCATTACAAAGTATAGAAAACGCTTATTTAACGATACTTACATACTTTCCTTTTTATGACACCATCTATTTAACATCGATACTTTATCTGTTTTTCAATTAAGTATGTTTTTTATATACGTTTGCAATACAAGCATTCTAACACCAATTTTAACAAATGTGATCACAATTTGGTATATAAATATACACCTTATAAACGATTATTTTGAATGTATTTACTCATATTCTTATTTAAATAATTAATTATTTAAATATTACATTCTTATAATTTAATGATAAATTACAAATACAATTTAATTCGAAATTTGAACTTGGTATTTTTTGATAGTTTTATTTATATTTGGGCGTAGAAATGATAATGCTACTCTCATTTCGTGATCCAGATTTAAAAGTCTGGATTTTTTTTTCGTTTTTATGTTGGTCAAAGCCGAAATCCAAATTCACACAAATAAGATCTGGAAAATTATGAGAATACACTTAAAGCTTTTCGTGATATTGTCGGATAATCGCATCTAACGTTGATCCAGAACGAATTAATTCATTCTTCTGAATGATTTGAAATGAAATCTCGGTTATTACACACCGAAATTACTTCTTCCTCATCTTTCAAAGTTAATTCATGTACCGACGTGCCGTTTATCACATTTTCGAACCCAATCAATTTTTTTTATTTTTAAATTTGGAAAGTAATGAAGAATACTTTGTTCTAGTATTGTCAAATGATCAACAACTATTTTATAGCAGTTTTTTGGAATTGACTCAAACTTTTCTAAACCCTCTGATGCTTTATTCTTCCATAAAGAGATTTTTTTTGAAACCCCAACAATTAGTTGAGACATTGAACTTTTCAGAAATACACCCGCCGGGACATTCTTATGTACGTTCTTCATAAAATGGAATTTGGAAATAAGGAAACTTTAAATGACAAAATGTGATTTTTAAAAGTGACTATACATTTCATTTGTTGTAAATTAAGTTGCCTACCAATTTGTTATCAATTTTTACGTTTATGTAACTTAGGCGAGTTGATTTCATACATAGAGTGAAAAATTAATGCATGTATCATTTGGAAATCGAGTTATCAAGCTATTTCACATGCTGAGTTCTTGACAAAATAATATGGTTTTAGCTTATTTTTATGATAATCTAAGATAAATTACTAAAGAATCTAGATATCTAGTAGGCGATACATTTTTTTGGAAAAACGAAAGAAGGTCTGAACAGCTTAGATAAACACCCCCATATTGTTCCATTTAATTGAGTCTGTAGCTTTTACCATTTCCAAGATGCTGATCATCAAATTCATCAAATTTGGAACACCTTGTATACTTAAAGAAACTCGCATTATCTTTGATGAGACCTCATCTTATAAATAGACCAAGGCTTCGGACCTTACCGTTGAGTCTTCGTAAGTCAATAACAAAGATTGTGAAAATAGACCTACCAAACACTCAACAACTAGAAGGCAACGGGACAACATTTTGTGCATTTTGTTCACGTCGCAAAAATAGAAAAATATTTTTTTTGCCATTCTTGTCAACGACCAATATGCCCAGGACATAACTCATACACTTGTGTAATATGCCTGAATGGAAATGAAGACAGTAGTAGCTATTGAAAATGTTTTTTACGCTTCCCTATTTTTATTAACTATATTTTACTTTTTTTTTTATGGTTGTATATTATAGTTTTGTGTTAAATTAGTTATTTTCTAGATTGCGAAATAATTCTTTTGCATTTGAGAATGAAATCATTTGAAAATGCAAATCGAGTATCAAACAAGGTTTTTTCGAAAACAGTAGCTCAAAATATGGTAAAAATGCAAAAAATTGATACTTTTCGGTAATTAACCTGACGTTTCATGTCATACTGACGTATGTAGTGAGCGAATTTTTTTTATAGCAACGCGATAAACATTTAAATTGTTTACTTTTATAGTTCATTGCGTGTTAATGTGTGTAAAAGGTGAAAGAGTAAAAATATAAGAATTATGTCTGGGGATGATGAAGATGATCTGCCTCAGGACGTTTTTAACGCTGCCCTAAGTGTGGTTTCAAGTCTTGTTCCTAAAAAATCGGCAAGACAATACGAATCTGCATACAAGGATTTCATGGAATGGTTTGGTTCGTTGAAATTGAAGAATGTGTGTGAAAATGTGATGTTGGCATATTTTGAACATAAAATTAAGAAAGTGCAAGCGACAACATTATGATCAATATATTCTATGTTGAAGAGAACATTGAGCGTGAAACAAAATGTGGACATTGGGAAATATCCAAAGTTAATACCGTACTTGAAGAATAAATGTGTTGGATACCGTGCAAAAAAAAAGTATTGACGAAAATGCAAATTGAAATTCTTTTTCAAGAGGCCCCAGACGAAAATTTCTTATTAATGAAGGTAACTCACATTAATTTGTATTTTTCATGTTTTAATTAATGAAATATTATTTCAGGTTATTACGATAGTTGGGATTATGGTGCCTGCAGAAG
>JAWQRJ010000917.1:0-17744 GCA_033557515.1 Diorygopyx duplodentatus
CATTCACGCTTTGGCAAATGTGGTTCCAACGACTGTTTATGATAGGTTAATAGAAGAAATTGATTCTTTCTTGGAGTTTAATCATATTGCAAATAAGTTGTGCTTTGAATTTATGAAACGAGAAGAATAAAAAATATTCCCTAAGAGAGTAAAATTTCTTAGGGATTTTTTGTTTATGTCAAAAATTGTTTGTAACTTTGTAAAATAAAATTAGAAAATATGGAAAATAAATTAGAATTAAAACATTTAGCACCTTATTTACCTTATAATCTACAAGGTATTGATAAAGTAGGAAATTATTATTATTTATACTCAGTTGATAATAGAATGAGTAGTTTTGATTTATGGATGAATGGTAATTTTCATAAATTCAATGGTAGTGATGGAATTAAACCAATACTGCACCCACTTTCAGACCTTACAAAAGAAATTGAACACAACGGAGAAAAGTTTGTGCCTTATAATGAGCTGTATAAAATTAAAAAAGGTATTGAAGTTTACGAACCTATTAATATTAACTATCCTATTGAACTGTTAATAGAAACAGAAAATTACACTCAAGATATTGATTTATTTGATGGGTATTTAATTGTACAAAAACTTTTAGAATGGCACTTCGATGTTTTTGGATTGATAAAGAAAAAGTTGGCAGTCGATATTAACACAATTGAATAGTATGGAGTTTAAAGGAACAAAATGGTCATTGGGTGGAATAAGCGGACGAATGATTAAAACTAATCAATATGGGGGATTTGTAGCCGATGTTGATACTAAAGCAAATGCTTTACTAATCTCAAAAGCTCCTGAAATGTTGGAGATATTACAAAAATTAATATCGCATTATGAGGATGTTATGAATTCAGATTATTCTCCTTTTGCATTAAGAAGTGATATAGACAACGCTAAAGAACTAATCAAACAAGCAACTAAATTATGATTGAAAATAAAAACAATATAATATAACAAAAAAGTGGGTTTCCGAATTTACAGATGCAATAGAAGCACTTAACAGTCATTCAGAAAAAACACCTATGAAAACTATGATGATTAAAGGATTAGAAAGTCAAAGAGAAACATTACAACAAGAGATAAACGAATACGAACAAAAATTTGGTCTATGATACTATCAGGAAAAGCACAAGAGGATTTTAAAATTTGGTATATAAATCACATAAGAAAGCGTGAATATATAGGTAACAGTTATTTAGATGAAACACTATTAAGAGCTTTTTTGGGTAGCGGTTTAATTAATCAGAATGCTTTTATTATTGAGTGGTTGGATTCGGTGGGGATATGCATTTCTATAGAAGCAACAAGAGTAAAAAATGATTATGGTTTTGATTTTTACATTTACTACAATAACTTCGGTAAGTCTTTAACAAATGAAAGTTTTTTTATTAACCGACAACAAGCAACCGAAAAAGCAATTGAACAAGCAAATATTTTATACAATGAAAAATATTGAAGACCTGATATTTTCTGATTATTTTGGAAGATATAGATATAAAGAAGTTAAAAACTTACAACCAATTCATAATGTAAGTGGTTATACTGAGATTAATGGTAAATATTACGAAAAAACCAGAGTATGATAATAAAGAAGAAAATAAAGATACCAATATTTTTTTATGAAATAATGGTAGTCTTAACAGATAATTTACAAGATTATGCTAAAACGTTAGGATATAAAGTTGATGAAAATTACGCTGCATTTGTTGTTTCTGAAGATTCAAGCTTAAGTTTTGCAGTTTTTGATATAAATGAACTTAGTTTATCTATATTAGCACACGAAACTGTTCACATTGTGAATTCTATTTTCAAGTATACAGGTATTGAATTAGATGTAAATAATGACGAAACTCAAGCATATTTAACAGGATTTATTTTTAATGAACTCTTAAATGTAATTAAGAAACATGAACACAACTTATCTATTTTATAAAGGAGTCCAACTTTTCATTGTTTATAATGAAATTTTAGGAGAAGACCCTGAAATCGAAACAGGTTTCAAAGGAACAGAAGATTGGAAAGAAATACAAGGGATTTTTGTAAATGGGGTGGATATAACTCATTTATTAGAAGCAGAGTTTGATGCTATTGAACAACAATTAAATAATTAAGTATGAAATTAGATAAATACATTGAAGTTTTGTTACAACTTCAAAAAGAACATGGAAATTTAGATGTTGTATATTCTTCTGATGAAGAGGGAAATAGTTTTCATAAAGTAGAGTATGACCCTTCATTAGGTATAGCTGAAGATTTAAATGAATATTTTATTGAAATTATTCATCCTGATGATGCAGAAGAATATGGTTTATCACCAAATTGTATAATAATAAATTAAAAGTATGGAAATAAATATTATAGGAATTAAATGCGATAATTTAGAATGCGGATGGAATGACATGTCCGTCAAATTTGAAGATTTAGGTGCTTGGCTAAATAAAAACTGCCCTTGTTGTGGAGAAAACTTATTAACTTCTGACAGTTATTTACAGACTCTCTCTTTAAAAGATTTTGAATCTGTGATGAATCATATGATTTCTCCTTTTGAACGAGATTTTCATATAGAAAATATGCATTTTAGATATAAAAACGGAGAGTTTCATTTTAAAACAGAAGAAGGTAAAACTTTTTTCACAACATTAATAGAGGAAGAAATTAACAAACAAACCAGTAATTTTTATGAAAACTAAATTATTAAAGAAAATTAGAAAACAATATTCAATTATTTACAATCCTGAAGGACATTATTATGGCGATTTTCATTTTCCTGAACAGTTTGTTTTAGTAGATTCTAACCATTCACTTAATGTCAGATTTAGCAATAATAAAGAAGATTTAATTGATATAATGTTAAAATGGATTAGAAAAGATTATCCTGATATGGGAAAAAGAAAAAGAGTTACTAAAAATACTGTAAAAGTTTGGTGGACTCAAAAATAGTTTGTATCTTTGCATTATGAAAAAAGATAAACATATCAAAATATTAAAATCCAATAACAGAGAAATTTATAAAGATATGGATTTTTATGGGGATAGACCTCACAAAAATAAAAAGAAGTATAACAGAAAAAATAAACACAAAGGAGACTATGGGGAGTAATTTAAGAAAAGAAGACGAGCGTTTAGAAAAAGTATTAGCTGATTATTTAGATAGGAATCTTTATACTCCTCAAAATGGTCTTTATCCTTTTATCCGAAATGAGTATAGTAAAGGTATGCAATGCAAAGGAGTTGATGTTGGTTTTTATTTAGGAGAAGACGGTTATTTTTTAGCAGATGAAAAAATGGCAGTTCGTTATATTAATAAAGACTTATCTACATTCAGTTTAGAATTAAAATGCCTTAATCGAAAAGGTAAAGAAATTAAAGGGTGGTTCGTTAATCCTGAAATTGAAAACTCTCATTATGTTTTAGGTTGGATTGTTGCCAAAAAGGACTCAAATATTAGTTTAGAGGACATTTTACAAGTTGAGATAGCAATTGTATCTAAGGAGAAAATAAAAGCTTACATAAGCGAATTTCTAGACTTAAAACAAATAGATGAAATCTATAAACAATTCCAATCTGGCGATTCAGTAAAATATGTAAATAAGAAACTGAAACTTGATATGGATAAGTATGGTTTTATGTTGTATTATTCAGAAAAGCTTTTTGAAAAGCCATTGAACATTTTATTGAAAAAAGGAAAATATATAGAATTAGCAGACAAACATTTAATAGTATAATAAAGAATTCTTTTTAAAACAATTATAAAATGAAAGAAAAAATTATAGAGTTTCTTAACTCAGATGACAAAGCCTTAGATTTGGGTTATATTCTTCCTTCGGATGTTGAACAGATTTTAACAGAGAATGGAGCCGAGCATATTGAAACAGAAACTAATGGTTGGCAACATGATTTTTGGAGTGATTTTAATTACAAAGGAAATAAAATTGTTTTTTCAGGCTCATGGTATTATGGATATTACGCATTAACTAAAGAAAATGAATATGGAACTACAGATTAACAAAAATAAAATAGAATATCTTATTATTTCAGACGAATTAAGAGGTTATTACAATCATAAAGATGGCTCAGTAGGGAGATTTATTCTTTGCGATTCTTTATCAGTTGATTTTCCTGCTCCTACTTGGATTGAAAAGACATTTTTTGGAAAAACTCAAACCAAATCTAAATGGTATCCAAAAGCTTTTTATGAGGATGGTCTTCATTGGAATGAATTTATTTTGGAAAAAGATTTAGATAAGAAGGTTTATTTAATTAAAGATGGTGAAATATACACTAAACCTTTTATTGTCCCTGTTTATAGTGGACATAAAATTGGAGGAATTTCTTTTGAAACATCAGAAGAAATGAGAACATATGTAGATGAAAAATTTGGATATTTAAATCTTGAAACTATTGAATTTTTATGATAACATCAATAACTCATTATAAAAGAGTAAAAGAAGCTCTTAGTTTAGGGTTTATCCCGTCAATGGATAGTTCCAGAAAAGCTATTAGAAAAGAAAATATTACTGATTTTTCTCAAAAAGAAATACTTCTGAAAGGTTATAAAGATTTTATTCCTCTTGAAGTTATGCTTGAAGTAAATGATTTTTTAGTTGAACAGAAAGTTATAATTAAAGAAGGGTCTTTATCAGTTTCTTTTGATTTTGACTTAACATTATCTCGCCCCGATGTTCAAAATTATTGCAAAAATTTAATCTATAAAGGCTACAATATTTTTATAACAACTTTTCGGTATAATCAAATGTTAAAACATTTGTATCCCCAGAAACCTCACAACATAGATTTGTATGAAGTTACAGACCGATTAGGTATTCCAAGAGAAAATATTGTATTTACAAATAACAAACCTAAATCTCTGTATCTAGCAGACTCAAACTGTTTATTTCATCTTGATGATGAGCTAGGAGCATTGTCAGATATCACTCAAAACACAAAAGTTTGTGCAATAGATGTCACAAAAACAGATTGGAAAAAGAAATGTGAACTATTTTTAAGAAATTATCATGAATCTATACAAAAAGGACAGTAAAGGAAAACTTCGGTATTTAAAAGTATGGAGTGAAGGGTCAACTATTTTCAATGAATCGGGAGTAGTTGGAACTAACTCTCCTATTATTCATACTAAAGTTGCGAAACCTAAAAATATGGGCAAATCTAATGCCACAACTGCTGAAGAACAAGCAGTTTCAGAAGTAAATTCCTTTATCACTAGGAAACTAGATGAAGGTTATTTTAAAACCATAGAAGAAGTAGAAACTGAAGAAGTTATCCTTCCAATGTTGGCAAAAGACTTTGCAAAAGAAAAACATAAAATTGATTGGAATAATACTTATTGTCAACCAAAATTTGATGGTATGCGTTGTTTAGCCATTTTCAAAGATGGTAAAGTTACTCTTATGTCTCGTAAAGGTAAGAAAATTGAAAATATGATGCATATTGAAAGAGAATTACTTGATTTATATGACGGAGAGGATTTTGTTTTAGATGGGGAATTATATGTACATGGAGAAAGTTTTCAAACTAATATGTCCTATGTAAAAAAATATCAAGAAGGATTATCTGAAAGAATTCAATTTAATATTTACGATATTATTCAGAAATTTGAGTTAGGTTTTGTAGACCGTCTATTCGAATTAGAACAATTTTTTGAGCCTACGATTATTATTGCAAATATGCAACACTTACAAGTTGTAAAAACTTTTACTATTCAATCTGAAGAAGATTTAAAATCTTATCATTCTCAGTTTATTTCTGAAGGATATGAAGGTACAATGATTCGATGGGGGCATGAACCTTATAAGATTAACGGTAGAAGTTCGAATCTCTTAAAATATAAAGAGTTTATTGATATTCAAGTTCCTTTATTAGATGTGGAGCCTGCCACTCAAAGACCTGATTGGGGGACTCCTATTTTTGATGGTTTTAAAGCAGGTGTAAGGTTAACACATGAGCAAAGAGCAGATTTATTAACAAACAAACATGATTATATTGGTAAAATGGCAGAAATTAGATTCTTCGAATATACAGATGAAGGTCTTCCACGTTTTCCAGTTATGTGTGGCTTTAGAGAAGATTTAGATTGATGAGTGAAACAGAACATAAAGATTATATAGCAGGTCTCTTAGATTCAGAAGGTTGCGTTAGAATAAGAAGAATTGAAAGTAAAACAGGGAATGTTAATTTTACTGTTGAAATAAATATAAGCAATACAAATGAAGATATTATAAATTTTGTTAAAAATACATATCCTTTAGGAAAAATTAATACTCATCAACGAATTAATCGTAAAAAAGAATTTAAAATTGTTTTCAACAAAAAAGAATTATTAAATTGTAATTTTCTTGAAGATATGTTGAATATTTGCAATGAAAAATATTTTCAACTACTTTGTATTAAATTAATCTTGTCTCCTTCTGAAAATAAAGAACAAATTTATGAAAAATACAAATATTATAAAAAACTTTTTACTCATGATTTGACTAATCCTGTTATAAGTAATAGTTATTTAGCAGGAATTTTTGATGGTGATGGATGGCTAAGTTTATTCAATGGAGCTAAAGGTAAACATATAGCTATAAACAATAAATTTTCTGTGGGTTTGGAACAACGTTATTTACCTTTAGTTGAACATTTGTCAAAAATTCTTAAAAGTTCTGTGCATAGAAATAAAGTTGATTTATCAAATCATACTCAAACTTATTCTACTTATACTGGATTAAATTCAGTTATCTATTTTTTAAAATCTATTGAAAAGTTTTTGATAGAGAAGAAAGATAAGTGTGAATTATTAATTCAATATATTGAAAGGGAAAATATTTTTAAAGAGTATTCACAAGAACTTTTAAACACTTGGAAAAATAAATAATATGGAAGATATGTTATCAAAGCCTATTAGAGGTATTGCAATTGATGCAGGAACTGTTGGAAATCCTGGGATTACTTTTTATAAAGGAGTAGATATTTTTACAGGAAAGGTCTTATTTGAAAGCACTATTGGAATGGCAACCAATAATATTGGAGAATTTTTAGCTTTATGTCATGCAATACATTATTGTTTTGAAAGAAAAATCAAACCTACAATATATACAGACTCTGTAACTGCTCTTGCATGGGTTAGAAATGAAAAAACAAATTCGTCTTTTAAAGACAATCCTGAAATAATTTCTCGTTTAGAAAAAGCTGTAAGATATTTAAAATCAATACCTTTAAAAGAAACTTTGGTAATAGAAAAATGGAATACTAATATATGGGGTGAAATTCCTGCCGATTTCGGTAGGAAATAACCTTTTTATTTCATAACTTTGCAAAGTAAAACAATATAAAATGAGAGATTTAAAAATAAATGAAACAATCTTTATTGAGAATATAGATTGGGAAGATGAAACTTTTGGGGTTGCAGAAGACACTGTAGAATATGTGACTAAGAGTAATCATAAACTTTATGTAACTTACCGATTAACATTAGAAGTAAATTGGGATGGAAAAGTCAATTCTTCTTTAGACATAGATGAAATTTATGTGGAAAATCCTTTTGGAGCAGAAATTGACCTTAGCGATGTAGAATATGATGCAATTGAAGAAAATTTTAGAAGTGTTGTTGAATGGTAGAAAATATTAAATTCCAGTTTTATCCTGCAAATATTTTTTCAAAAAATCCTTTGGGAGAGGTTACTTTAAAACAGTTGGTGACTTCTTTTAAAAAACCTAAGAAATCTATTCAAAAACTTTTCTTAGAAATAGAAGAGGCAGGTAAAAACGGAGATAAAGAATTGAAAAACAAATTAAAAGAGAAGTTATTCTTTTTTATTCCATCAGCTCTAACTGATGGTGAAGCAAGAGGATATGATAATATAATTGAATACAACCCTTTAGCAGTTGTCGAATATGATAATTTATCTTTAGAAGAGGCTAATTATCTTAAGTATAAAATATTTTATGAATTTAAATCTTGTTGCGTTTCTTTTTTATCCCCAAGTAAAACAGGAGTTAAATTTATTTTTCACATACGAAAACCAAATTCAATTGAAGATTATAAAAGCTTATATTTTGGACTAGCTTATTATTTGGAACAAATTAAAGAAGGAGTTGATTTAAGTAATGAAAGAATTACTCAACCCTTATTTTTATCTTGGGATGATAATTTACTATATAGAAGTGACCCTGAAATTTGGACAAAAAGAGGTGCTAAAGAATGTACAGTTAAATATGATATTGCTTTAGAAGGTTATGAATGTGAGGAAGAAATTTCTACAAAAGAAATTCAAAAGGTTCTAACTAAATTAAAAAAACGTTTAGATGCAGTTGAAGATGACGGGCATAATAATTTAATTAAAATTGCCACCTTAGCAGGAGGATATGTAGCAGGGTGGGCATTCCCTGAAGATTTAATGATTCAGTTTTTTAACACAGAAATTGAGAATCACCCTTATTACCGAAAAGGGGTTCAGGGATATCAAAAAACTGCATTAAGATTTATAAAATCAGGACAGAGAATACCAATTATTAAAGAAGTTAGAGATGAGTAAATTATTTTTATTGTGTAACTATTGTACTTTTACTATTAAAAAATGGGATGGGCAAAATATAAATCAATTGGAAAAGACATCACAACCAGAATAAATGAGCTTATTCGAAAAACAGGTTCTGCCAAGCTTATAGGTAAAGATGAAAAAATTGTGCTAAACTATCAAGAATTAAAAATAACTAAAAAAGGAAATTATATTATTTATGGATTACAATGATATGGAAGAGATATGTTCTAAAATGTTAACAGCTCTTTTTAATAAAAATGCAGATAATACAATTTCATTCTTACAGGAGTGGATTTCAGATTATGATTTAGAAAATCATTTTCAAGATGAAGACAAATTTTGGGATGAAAATGAGTGTTGGGACGGAATAGACTTAGATGAAGTATCTGATGAAGATTTACTGCAAGAAATAGAAAGTAGGAATATTGTTAAAGTAGTAGGTTTAGAAGCATTAACTATTACTCAAGAAAATTTCTTAAATAGACAGATTGAAAGAGTTATAAAAAGAGAAATAATTTAAATATGAAACAAAAACTAGATGGAATCCTAAATGAATCTCATTATGAAGAACTTTTACATATCTTCACAAACAATGAGTGGGCAAAAGGGAATATTACCCGAACAACAAGAAAATTTTGTTCAGATAATGGGTTAAATTATAATGATTCTTTGAGACGAAGAGCTTCTAAAATTTTAACTTCAGGAATAGAAAATATTAAAGAAGAGTCTACCAATTATCATCAAGCTAAAGTATTAGTTTTTGATATTGAAACTAGCTTTATTGAATATAGAGGATTTAGTTTATATCCTAATTTTATTCCTCATAAAAATATAACTAAAGACTGGAACATTCTTTCTTTTTCTTATAAATGGCTTTTTGAAGATGAAATAAAATCTTTTTGGTTAACCCCTGAAGAAGCAGTTTTAGGCGATGACTCTCGAATTGTAAAAGAACTTTGGGATTTATTTGATGAGGCGGACATATTAATAGCTCACAATTTACAAAAATTCGATAACAGAAAAGCCAATTCTCGCTTCTTAAAGCATGACTTGAAACTGCCTAGTCCTTACAAACAAATTGACACTTTACTTCAAGCAAGAAAGATGTTTGCTTTAACTTCTAATCGTTTAGATTATTTAGCAACATTCTTAGGTTTAGAAGGTAAATTGGATAATTCTGACGGTTTATGGCATAAAGTTATGTCAGGAGATGCTGAAGCAATGGCAGAAATGGTAGAATATAATGAGCAAGATGTGGCAGTTTTAGAAGAAGTTTATTTGAAACTTAGACCTTATTTCCGTGGAGCTCAAAATATTGGTATTTATGTGGCAGATGATGTAGCAACATGTCCTACATGTGGTTCAGAAGAATTAGACTGGGATTTAAAAACTGATTACGTGACTCAAGTGAACAGATATAAAGCATTCAGATGTCAGTGTTGTGGTTCTTTGGGTCGCTCTAGAAGCCCAATCAAAATTGGTAAGAATAATTTAACAGTTCCTCTTGCAGGGTTATAATATAAAAATATGGATAAAGCCGAAATAATAGATGTACAGCATCTGGAAAGTGAAAATCAGATAGTTATTATAAAAAGAATAAAAAGTAACAGGACTTATATGGTACATCCTCCTCGTCCTGTACCTGACCAAGTTTGGAAAGAAATTTGGGGAGTACAAGATGGAATCCTGACCTTGTTAGAGCAAGTGAAAGGAAAACATGAACCCGAACATATAGTAAAAGAAAAATTTATATTTGAAGATGAGTCAAAATAGGTATAAAAAATTGTATTTATCTGACTTAGAAAAGGAGATAAAATACGAGCATGGAGAGCAATTTCTTAAAGATTTTAAAGCTACTTATTATTGGTCTAAATTAAGTTCTGCTATCTTTGAGTCAAGAAATCTTTATTATAGAGATTGGAATAAACCAAAAAAAGGTAATGTTTTTATGAGATTGACCTTTCCAATTTTTATTGTAATTGCATACTTTATTGCTTGGGTAGGAGGAGCTGTTAAATGGATTTTCACAGGGGATTCTGAAATCTTTAAACCTAAAAGTAAAATTAGAGAATTTTTTGAAAAGTGGAATGATAAAGGAGGATTTGATATTATTTAATTTAAAACTATGGAACAAAAAGGACAAACACCTGAACAATTACAACAACTTATTAATGAATTACAAGAAGACGGATTTAACTCTGATAAATTATTTCCTACTTTAACAAGAACTGAAAAAAGGGCTTTAATGCGTAAGTTTAAAGGTAAAACCAAATATGGATATTAAAATTATGAAAAACAAATTAATTTATGTTAGTGGCGAAGATTACGCTGCCGTATTTTTTGAGAATTGGGTAAATGCTAATAAACTTAGCTTTGAAGATGCCTGTAAATTAACTACAATTGAAGATGACGAAGGTTATGCAGACATCATAGTTAAAGAATTCGGGGAAATCGACCCTGAATTTATTCAATTTATGTATGCTATTCAAGATTACGAAACATCTAAACACGAAAACTTTTATTTTTATGACAACGAAATATTTCAAAACTAATAATCAAATTTATTCAATCTCAGGAAGAAATTTCTCAGGCGAACCATACACTATGGCTTCCAACGCACAAGAAATTACAAAAGAAGAATTTGAATATTTATCTGAAAGACGAACAGGTGCATCTACAAGAAGCATAGATTACTTTATTCAAGAACTGTTTGAACAAGGTGAGACAAATATAGTAGACCATCACGGTTCAACAGACTCTCATAAATGGCTTTTACATAAAGTTTTAAGCAGATTAGATTTAGAACATAATCATATTATGGATAAACTAATTGTGAAAGGATTAACATTAAAGTTTAAATAAATGTTAAAATTTAACCTCCCTGAAGAAATTCTTGGAGGTTTTCTTGTTTATATAAAAAATTGTCTATACCTTTGTACTATAAAATAATAAAATATGAAACAATTTAGATTTACCACCAATAAAGGAAACTTTATAATTATGGATTTACCTGAAGATACAGTAGAAGTTCAAGATATATATTTAAACGGAACTTCTTTTAAATTATCAGATGGTTGTTGGGAAACATATTATACAGAAGATGAAGAAGGTTTGTTGTATTTAATAAATGATTTTAAAAATATTACTGAAGAACAAGCAAATGAGATTGTGGACAAAGTAATGAATGACCAACATTATCAAAACTATGATTTTCAAGGTTTTAATGATAGATGGGTAAAAAATGCCAAACAATCTTTAGTAACTTTAATAAAATATTTTGGAATTGAACTTTTTCAAAACCCTTATGAAGATGATGACGATAAAGATTTAGAAACTTTTTATGAATTGTTAACATTTAGAAATCCGTATATTTTTAAAATTAAATAGTGTATGAATAACGAATTTAAAGGTACTTGGGAAGAATACAAAAAATTAGAACCAATCGCTTCAGATATTTGTGATGCTTTGTTTCCTAATATGTATTCACCAACAGAAAAGTTTAATATAAAAGGTAAAATAATTAGAATAATTTATGAAAACAGATAAAGAGTTATTAGAAATCTATTACAAAGGTTTTGGAGATGAATTAGGAGCCAGAATATTCGACAACACTTATGAAAAGAATAGTTTAGAATATAAAGCCTATGAATTAGGTGGTGCACATGCTTTTTATGGTGATGATTGTAGGAGTTTTGATAATATTAGTAAAGAAGAAATTTTAAAAATTATAAGAAATGCATAAAGATTATATGAAATGGTTAAAGGAAAATGACCCAATAACTTATTACGAAATGACTTCTAACCCAACAGGAGCAGATTCAGACGAAACAGTATTTGGTTGTGTACTTACAGTAATAGGTTTAATTTTATTTATAGTGTTGTTTTTATGGAAACTACTTTAAGAACTTTTTTAGAGTGGTTAGAATATCTTAAAATACCAAAATGCTATTATTGCGATGAAATAACCTCAGAAGAATATGTTTGTGAAGGAGGTTGTGGAGAACTATATTGTGAGAATTGTTCTGCTCAGTTAACTTATCACAGTTGGATAGAAAAGAATTGTTGCGCCTCATGTCAAGAATCAATTAAATGGAGAGAATATGAATAAAGTAAAAGAATTATTCAGTTTTATTAAAGATGAAAAATCTATTAAATTTGGGACATATTCTAAATTAAGAAACAGATGTTTTGAAATATTACATAGAGATACTCGAATAGAAAAACTGTTGCAAAAAATTAAAAAAGATATAGATTCAATGGAATACCTTAAAGGAGAAGAGTATTTTAATGAAATTAGTGAACTATTAGAAGAATTGAAATATGAGTGGTAATAAATTAGTGCACGCTTTTAAATATTTAGTTGCATATCAACATACGTTGGAGGAAAATATAAAAGAAGTAAAAGAAGATTTATATTTTTTTGATGGTTCTTTCAAAGAGTCAGTAGAAAAATATATTAAAGATAAGGAAAGAGAATTAGAAGACTTGAAAATATTAATTGAAAATTGGTTATAAAATGAGTAAAGTTTTTGAAAAATTCATAAAACAAATGCAGTTTGAGTTGATTGCTAATTCTCATAAAGGGGATTGGTCTAAATTCAAAGACCAAAATAAAATAATGGAAGAGCTTTATCATCACATTGATAAATTTGAAGCCATTAGACTGACTACAATGGATTCTCAACTGATGCAAGAATATTGTGCTGATATAGCTAATATTGCAATGTTTATGTTCAACAGTTTAGAAGAAACTGAAAACTCTTGCAAACATATCTGGGAAGATGCCCCTTATTATGTAATAACTAATCAGTATTCAGAAGAATGTCCTCTTTCAGGAGAAATGATAGAATATACTGACGGTTACACTTGTTATGATAAAATTTGTAAATTATGTGGAGAAATAGAAGAAAATGGAAACAAGAGTAGTTAATTTATATAAAGAAAAATTTGATATATATATTGGTAGGGCAGGCAAGGGTCAAAACGGTTATTATGGAAATCCTTTTCCCTTATTAAAAGGTGAAGAAAGAGGAAGTTCTCTTGAAAAATATGCAAAATATTTTTATGAGAGATTAGAAAAAGATGAAGAGTTTAAAAATAATATTCATGCTTTAAAAGGGAAAACTTTAGGTTGTTTTTGTAAACCTCAACCCTGTCATGGAGATATTATTAAAAAATATTTAGATGGAATATATAGTAAATAATAAAAAATATCATTTCTCTTATTCTGAGTTACAAGAGAAGTATTGGGAGTTTAGAAACGCTTCAGATGAAGAGTTCTTTTCTAATATACCTGAATTACTTCATTTTGTTGCGTTTGTGGCATGGTTTAAAGAAATTGGTACAAATGCACTTTTAGCTGACGATGGTCTCTTACATGAGTTAATTCATATGTTAAACGGAGTGGAGACAGTTGAGTGCAAAGATGAAATTAGAGAAATGTTTAATAACCTGATGCGCTTATGAAAGAAAATAGAGAAAATAAACTGACACCTTTTGTTCTGGTTTTAGCCTTTTTTATTATACTGGCTTATTGGAACAGTTGTGAAGGTAGAGATTTTAGTAATGACCCTGAAATGAATGTAATTCGATGACTAATAAAGACTATTTAGAAAAAATTAAAAATTCTCATGGTCTGACTATGAAAGACTTAAGAAAATTTATTAAAGATAATGAACATTTATCTGATGATATGCCTGTATTATGCGAACGAGTAACAGATATTCATTTTAAATCAGAAAATGATAGAACAGGTTGGCATACATATAAAGTTGAAGGTTTTGGATATCAAATGGCAATTAAAAATAATGTTGATATTGAAAATCGTGAATATCCTGATATAGTAAAACCTTGGACTGATGAACAATTAGAATTATGGAAAGAAGAGTTTTTTCAGTCCCATTATATTACCAAAGATGAAAATAGCATTTTAATTTATAATCACTACTAAAATATGATAGTATACGCATTTAACCATTGTCCTTGCATCTATGAATCAGCGGATGCAACAATAAGTTTACATAAAACAAAAGAAGGGGCTGAAACAGCAATGGAACTTCATAAAAAAGAAGCTTTAAAAAACCATGAAAAATGGTTAAAATCTTTTAATCAAAGAGGAGAAAATTGGGATTTTGATTTTGGAGACGACCAAAGTTGGAGTATTAAAGAAATGGAAATTTTAGATTAAAAATATGGAAAAATTCGATAAAGAAACTTTAGACTTCTTCTTACCTAAGAAACCTTTTAAGGGATTATCAAAAGACTACATCATGGAAGCAGTTTTTAATGATGTTGTTCAGAAAAATTGGGTACCACAAGTGGGGGATATTATAGTTGGTTCTACAGGTAATATATTTGTTATTAGTGGTATGACTAATTTAGATGCAAGGCTTGGAGGTAAAATGTATTTTTTTGGCGGTAATTTATGTACTCGTGATGGTGGTATTGCCTTAGATGATACCTACTGTTTTACTGCAAATGAAACAGGGGTTTATTATCACCCAATATTAGGAGAACAAGATAATAGTTATCATTCCTCAATCCGAAATTTTAGATTTGTACCTTATCCTCACGAAAGAAAAAACAAAAATTATGACAATGAAAGTTAACGATTTAAGAATTAACAACTATGTAGAGGCGTTTTATTTCGATGACGCAGAAGAGAAATCAGGTTATTTCAAAATAATAGGATTAAGCGAAGAAGGAAATTTAGATGAAGGTTATAATTTTCTATTAGAATGTGATGGAAAATTTGAACAGTGTACAGAAATAGAACCTATAACTCTTACAGATGAATTATTTGTTAAAGGCAGTTTTACTTTTGATGGTGCAATATTTACTCATCCTAAACTGGGCAGTGTTTATTTTAAAAAACCATTTAAAGAAGCCGACTATTACTTAGTAAAATCTAATGGTGGTGATAAATTGACAACTGTAAAATACTTACACAATATTCAAAACTTCTTTCATGTTTTTACAGGAGAAGAACTCGATATTGTTTTATAAAAATAAAGCCTCCTTTAATAGGGAGGCTTTTCTATTTGTAATAATGCTTTTTCTAATACTTCACATATATTCATAAAATTATTTACATCTTCAGTTGGCAAATTATACCATTCTCCTTTAACAAGATGATGTTTAAACATTCTATGTAATCTGGCTTCTAACTTTGAGTTTTTTATCTTAGTATGATATATGTGTATCACTTCTATTTCATTCGGGTTCCCTGTTCTTAAATTTCGTAACCGCTCTTCAATTTTATTCTTACTTATGCCTATCTTATAGACATCTCCTACTTCTTCATTGTAGGATTTAAGTAAATAAACAAATCCTGTCATAACAATTAAGGGAGCATTACGCTCCCTTTTTTTATTGTCCTTCACTAAAGAAGGTGTTTTTAAATTCTTTACTATCTAAGAATAATGAGGAAATGTTATATGAGTCAGGGTCATTAAAATGTAGATATGAATTTCTATATTTAGCTACTGCACTCGCATCTCTCATTGCATAAGTGTTCTTCAAGTAAGGTAAGTTTTCAAACCAAAACTCGAAAGCTTTTGAATGATTTGCATATTTCTTAGCTGTACTATCTGAAGGATTAACTGCGTTCCAGAATTGGAATGTTTTCAATATATTATCAAATCCTACTACAGGGTCTTGAACTGTTTTGACAATTTCATCAATCAATCCTACTTGAGCAGATTTAGTTTCATTAAATACTCGATTAGTAAGTAAAGAAGTCATTTGCATCATGTAGTTATCTTTGTTGTCATCATCATCAGCAAAACCGTTTAACATAAGAGCTAAAACATAAATTGCAGTTGAAAAGGCTAGGTCTTTACCTACTCTCTGAATATTTGATTTTTCATAGTCAGAAGCATCTTTATAAAAAATGTTTCGAGCTGTTAATAAGAAATCAGTTAGAGATTTTTTATTCTTCATAGCATCAATTAGTCCATCGACAACCATTCCACTTCTTCTAGCAAAGGTATTATAAGAACCTTCCTCAACTTGTCCTGTTTGTAGGTTAAAGTGCGAAGATTTAAAGCGGTTAGTGATAGCAATTGACTGCCACCCTTTGTGAGTCATTAAGAATGAACCTAAGTAATTTCTTTGTAACATGGTTTTTTCATGCTGAGGAATATTACCATCAATTCTTTCTACGAATTTTCTCACTTTACCACCAACTGTTGTTGCCAACAATTCCATATCCTTCTTAAACTGCTCATTATTTACTTCTCCTAAGTCGTTTGCCAACCTATCTAAAGCTAACTCCATTTTACCTGAATCAGTGTCTAAATAGTTATAAAATGACTTAGTTTTCAATCCACTCCAAGCATTATTTATTTCTGTTTGAGTAGCATTAGGGTTTTGTAAACGATATGCCACATTGAATTGTTTCTTATCTAAGAAATCTCCTCCATAAAGCCTATGCCCTACTAATCCTGAAAGTAAAGATTGAGCTACAGGTGTAAAGTTTGCTACAGAGTGAGCACCCATACTTACTTTAGAAGCTAATAAACTTAAACGCCCTCTGTTTGAATTTTCAAAGTTGGCTTCAAGTTCATATACTCCAAAATATTCTCCTAATAAATTCAATCTTCCTTTTGTTCTAATAGACAAGAATTCTTTTGCCGACTCATTGAAGAGTTTAGCAGTTAGTTTTCTAGCTTCTTGGATAGAATCTTTATCTAGATATTGCCCAATCCATTGTTCTAATAAAATATTTGTTTCAGCAGTCAACCATGATGTAGCAGGAATAATCCAACTGAAAGCTAAGTTTTTCCATCTTACAAAAGCATGGAACATTTTTGCAATTTTAGCCATGTCTACTTGTCCTAAGATAGGTAAAGTAGTTCGGAAGTTAACTGATTCTGATATTCCATAAATATTATAATCAATATAAGACTTAGCCATTTTATAAGTGTTAGAAGCAATAGCAGATTTTCCATTAACAAATTTCTTCTCTTTAATTGCGTTTTCTAAAGCAGTTACTTCAGTCATGGCTTCCTTTCTTGCTTTATGAAGTTCAGATTCTTGAACCATTAGCATTGTTGAGTAAAATAAATCTGAAGAAATATCCTCTGACGATTCTAATCTGTTAAAATACCTTTTTGGAATAATCCTTAAACCTGATTTAACAAATAATGAATCTCCGTCTTGAGTTGTTTCTCCTTGTTCTTGCTCATCAAC
>JAWQRJ010000918.1:0-17738 GCA_033557515.1 Diorygopyx duplodentatus
GGAGGTAAACAAAGTACTGTAATGCCCCGGTTTTCTGCCATTTGATGAACAACTCTGAATGTATGTATTCTTATGCAATTTCACTGTTGCCAATAGTTCTCTCTTCGCCATATCACTATCAAAATGTATACTCACCTCTACCTCACCTCTTCTCCAGGCATTCGTGGGCAAACTTTTACTTATTCGAGAATGATATGAAGCATTAATCATTAGGATGATAGGACCCTGCGGTATAAAATCATCTGCTCGAAATACTCTTCAAAAACGTTGACATTCATATCATGGCTCAAATATCAGCAAGCCTGTGTCCATCAAACCATCTTTGCTGCCAATGTGTGTAATTATTAAGCGGCGTCCTTTCCCGGATAGCGTTTTAATTAAATCCCGTTGATAAGCCTTCTACAAAGGCTTGCCTTGAGCTTATCACAGTCCTGCCTTCTCATGTCTTCGTGACGGCATGCCTTTCGTTCACCCATATCTCATCCAAGTAAAACACTCAGCTTTTCTTGATTGCGGTATTTTAATACTACGTAAATTATTCCTGCGCCAGCAAACAATTTCTTCTGTGTCTATAAGGATAGACTTCCTATTAACATTTTCCCATGAAAAGTTTAATTCATGCAAAATTTTCCATAATTTGGTCCGCGAAACTTGTGGAAAATTTTCGTCTCCATTCATTAGTTTCAGCATTTGATTTAAAATTGAAATCTGCTTTAGTAAGTAAAAGCGGTGAAATTTTCTTCGGATCGAATTATTTTGGTCGTCATTGATTTCAATTTTGTTTTCTACCAAATATAGCTGAGGATTACTATCAACCAGTCCGCATTTCCTTTCCTCCAAACGTCTATGCACGTTTGTTTTGGAAACTCTAGTTATGGTAGAACACAGTTCATAAACACTGTATCACGGTTGCTGATGTCGAAAAGCATTGTGAACGCTTAATATGATGATTTTTTCATTTGCTGGCAAGGTAGATCTTTTTGAACGTTTCATTGGTGGAAATCGCTCGATTTTGAATCATTGATGAACCGATACTAACAATTGTTTCGACAGTATAATGTCTTCATGAGACATACTTTAAACCTAATCGAAAACGCAATTACTATTTATATGTAAATTTATAGACATTGTTACCTATCTCTGAATAATATTTGTGTAGTGCGGATGGGGATTTCCCGCATAAATTCTTAAAACCATGTAATAAAAACTAACAACAATAAACATAGCAAAGGTTCAACAATAAGGAACCCTTCAAAATATTTTTAGGTAATTCCAATGTGGGTATTCCGTATTTCTAGGTATAAAAGCATTTCTAGGTACAAGGGATAGAAAGAAGAGCTGCACTACGCCACTGAAATTGGCTCTACAGACACATTTATTATTTCGCTTCTTTTTGAAACAGAGTATTGCAATTATTGTTTTTCATGTAAGGAAGAAAGAATAGTAAACTGGATCTTGATAGGTTCTGAAGATAGAGAAGACCTTACAGAGAGTCCTTACTGTGTCCCAATTACAAAACGTTACGTTAACGAAACATTCCGGCAGAAATGGACATCGATCGTCCACAAGATCGCCAGACCTGAATCCACTAGATTTTTGTATGTGGGGGGTTACTTAAAATCCATAATTTATAAGATTAAGCATGCAGACGTTGAAAATTAAAAGGATCGAATCAATGAAAGTTTTATGAAAGACTGAAAGATGTCATCTTCAAGCTGCCTCTTGTGAATCTCTTCTTCTGGAAGATGTTGCAGTGCTTCTCCCACAACATTTGACAATATCATCGGATTTTTCGTTCACTGAACATCGAAAAAATCCGGTCTCGAGTGGTTCAGCGGTTAGAACGTTCGCCCGGATAGCGAAAGACTCAGGTTCGAGTCCCGTCTCGGAGACGTTTTTTTCCATGAAAAATTTTTTTTAGTGTTTTATGGCACAATTAATGTATTTTGTGTCATAAAAAACGGAAAAATTGTGTCTCCAAGAATCTTGGAAATTGCGTTCTCAACAACTCTCGGATTTTCTGAAGCCCAAAAATTACTATTATGTCTGTTATAAAGGTCATTTCAAAAAAAAATTGCCTCATTAGTGCATATCACATCCTTAGTAAAATTATCATTCTCTTGCGTTTTTAATAAAAACCATTCGCAAAACTCAACTGGAGTAGATAAATCTTCATCCTTCAAATTTTGTACTTGATGATATTTGAATGGTTTCCATTTGGGTTTTACTAAAATTCTATGTATTGTTCGGGTTGAAAGTCGTAAGAGCAATTTTGCATTTTTTTGCTAATTTTATTAACGTCGTATTTAAATAAATATTTTGATCATTGTCACTTTTTTTGTTAAAACTGACATATCTCAGGAACTGTTAATATTTAGTGTAGGGAATGTAACACAAAGTTGCATTAAATTTTAACATAGAATTCAAAAATGCAATAAAATACAGTGTTCCATTAAAAATAAGCAAGTTGAGTACTACTTCCGGCCTAACCGGAAGTGATCAAAAGTTGAAAATATTTTAGTTAAGACTGGCGTACCCAAAAACCAATAATCCCAAACTTTCAATTTACCTGATTCTCCATATCTTTCTAATGAACGCTCATCGTGCCGGACCATGTATAATATTTTTTTATAAAGAAAGTGCCAGAACAAAATAATGTACAGAGTGTTATATTTAAAAGAGTAAAGTTCAGAATGGTTCAGAAAATGAACATCCTCTATATTATTTAATATGTTCAGGTAATGTAATAATTCGAGTTTAAACCCAATAACGTTTGTAAAAAACATTTTTTTATTCGATACATAATAAAACGTACATTAAGACGTTTCCATATTTTGAAATCACTTTATATGCAGATTTTTATTAGCTTTTTAACAAACCTAAAAAAGAAATCTTAAAAGGCTGTGAAATATTAATATAGACAGAAATATTATTATCAATTGTAATTAATTTAATTACTTAATTTAATTTAGAGAATAATCGAAGGTAATTAAAGGTTTAGTTTGTAAAAAGAAAACTCACCCCTCCTGTACAACAGAACAAGATGTTGAAAACACCTCCAGGAAAAAAATTAATGTCATCGCGATCACGTAAAGTGCACTATAGTATACTTTATGTTCAGTTTTCGAAGCACGTTTTAATCGAAAATCTAAATTGCTTCTGTTCAGGTTGACAATTGACATCGATAAATAAGCAATAAAAAACTAAATATGACAGTGTATCCTATATATTTTATTAAATAATTTTACACAAACTGAAATCTGCAATATACAAGTATAACAGTTGATGGAACATCCTGTGGATTATTACATAGGTACGTCGAAGAGAAAGATTATGATTCTTATTTATTCTTTGTTGAACAATCTCTATATTTTCATTAGTTCGGGTAGTTCCTCAACAACATAATGAAGTAAATTAGAAAATTCTACTTCGCTAACAGCAAAGTTGAATTTGATACGGTCTGTTGACCATTGACCAGTGTTGAGACCCGTTACGAAAATATGATTCTATTATAAATGCTTTCTATACTTGTGTGAATAAAATTATTAAAGATTAAGATAAATTAATGTCAAAATTAATAGATATGATAATACCACTAGGGTACTGATAAGTTTACCCTTCACACCCAAATAAGTTATCCTTTTTTTGATTAAGTAAGTACTTTTGTGAACTTGGAAAAAATCTTTATAAACTAATTGTAAACGAGTGTCCTGATGAGGAAGTTTTGGAAGCAGATCGGAGTTCAAGGTAGAATAGTATGACGACCAGCTGGTTTTTGTTTTGAGAAGAAAATATTTATTTATTAATAGTATTCAAAAGTTTTGATTTCAATGAACTTGCTCCTCTTTAGTCCAAAATTGTAGACAGCAATACTGTACAATTAAAATAGCGGTTTAAATTATACGGTATGTCTGAAGAAAGGAATATATTAGTATAAACATTGAAATTTGGCACAATTTTTGCAATGTCATTGCGCTACAATTTTACGAGATGCTAGAGCACGATTTGAACGAGGACGTGACAAAGAATCCAAATTGAGTTTAAAAACCTGCCGAATTAATTCCTGTTAATATAAATGTAAGGCTGTTCAAATTTGTTCCGCGCGGTAGAAGCCTATAAGAATATTTTTCAAAGCACAAACAATAGTTTCCCCTCACTTCAACACAGTTGCAACTACTTTTTTGTGTGTTACGATTTTGGAAAGGTCCTATATACCTACGCTACTGTGTCATCATAATATATTTTTATTTAATTCCTGTACCGTTATCTAACCTATCCTACACTAGTCCGCTATCACGTGACATCGATAAATATGTAAAAAAAGGTTCGGAATGTCCGTGTATAACAAACTCCTACTCGAACAAACACCTAACCTAGTGCGCTGGTGTCATAGCTAACGAGAGACAAGTCAGCCTCTAAAAGTGTAGGAAGTGATCGCTCTAAACAGCAAAAAACAAACTACGACGCAAATTGCTTCTGTTTTTGCTATTTTTGTTATTTCGGTGTTTTTTTGTTTTGTTTCGCTACTTTAGACGGATCAGAAGAGTCGCTAAGGAGGCTAACTGAGGAGTATAGCAGACATAAATTGGCAGGTAAGAACATTTTAAAACATATCTATCAAACATTTCGGAAAAAAAATGTACATAGATTTCACTGTAGCATATAACTATCATAATTTATGTGTAAAATTACGGTACATCCATATTTATGTATATTTTTCACCTCTTTTTCACCGGGTTTAGTTTTGTTGAGTTTTGTGTTTTTTTCTATTTCTTTGCATGTGTTGCTTCTTGCATGGTGTACAAATACAAAATAGATGTAAAGGAGGAAAACGAGGACGATATGGCCCTTACTTCTTCATCGCCTGCTAGGCGTAATAGATATTCCTCGCGTAAGTCATTTGTGTAATAAAATTGTGGTGTTTTGTAGTACTATTAAGAGGACAGCACTAATAGGAAGTGTTAGTTACATAAAATAATTTTAAAAGAACAATAACAATTGCGTACTGCTGCTTTGTAGATACTAATATATTAGGGGGTTTGGTAGAAACTCATATTTTCCTAAAAAAATAGCACTAAAATTTTAACTCAATAATTATGTACTATTAAACTGTGTTTTTTTAGTATGTGGCATTCATGAATTAATAACTTATACAGCATGATACAGAACTTCCTGATATAGCTGTTTTTAGTAAATATTTGGGTGGTGAATTACTTGGAAAAACTTGGTGCACTCACTAAACTAGGTTTTAGGGAAAATAATTAGGTTTTCTGTTCAAATTATTCATGCACACCAAAGAACCTGGTACAATCTTTACGGAAATTTCATATCGATGGAGTTTTTTGAAATGAGAATTGATGGGTGGCATATTCTGATGTCTTGATACACATACGCCAATAATTGACCACTGTGCACCAAAAATTTGTTTAGTGTATATTTTAAATTAGAAGTTATAATAATGGAATTGCCTTAAGGCATAAATATGGCATATTTTATAAAATTATTTTAAAAATCAGTTTTGTTTCATGTCCATTATTTATGATCTAGAATACGCTATTTTAAGATCAGTAATGTGGGGATTTTCAATGTTCTAAGATCTACAAACGTAATATCTTGACACTTGTTGATTCATGATTTAATCCTGATTAGATTGTTTCACCTGTTTCAGTTTTTATTTGTTGTAAGGTGGGTCAGTTTAATCTTGTCGTCCTAAAATAGCATATTCTAGAAATTCACAGATATGAAACAATAGCATTCATTATAAAACATTGACTTAAAATCTCCTCATCGATCTTCAATTAATGTCCTCTTATAGAAAGAATTGCAGATCCTCGTGTAATTAATTATATTATGAGGTAAACAAGTATCTTACGCCGTAAAAAGGATATTATTATATTGGCTACTTGATAAATGGTCTCGCAAGTTATACGGTCAACTTTTGGACCCATGGAAACTTTTGATCAAGACGTTTTAATGCACGAAAACTTTCAGATCAGAGCAGAGGTCCTGTTTAATATTGCAAAAGAGTTTAGCCACTAATCATATGAATAGTGATGGATGCGAGAAACATTTTCGCCCTTCTTTGTCCAAAGGACAAAGTTAACATTCAAAGAATTTCGGACACAAATGAAGGTTCGTCATTATAAATGTTTTTATAGAACCTAATCATACTTAGATGATGTTAGGAAAGTTTTAATCTTGAAGAAAATTAATGTATAATGTGTTCTGTAAATGCTTGCAAAATGCAAAAAGGGCAAATAAATATCTATTCTAAACTACTTCCTATAGGCGCTATGTCGCTCCAAAGTCGATTTTACTTCTTCTTACCTAAAGATCCTTTATAAGATATCCTTTATAGCGAGCCTGGAGAAAATTATCGTAGATATAAAAAAGCTTCTTTCTATATGACGATATAATGCAACCATTTTTTACAATTATAGTTTGCGCTACACAAAAAATATGCTTGACTAAAAATATAGGGCGGTGAAAAGTTAATAAAGGAAAAAGTTCTGTATGAACATGAACACTACTTAAGAACGAGTTCAAAGTTCAAATTAAATAATTGTGTTGAGAAAAAATGTTTATCTTCATCAGACCGGTTTAAAATATTTTCTCCCCTTCTGACTTCTCACATTTGCTGAAAATCTATTTTCCTCCAATATATACCTTCAGATGAAGACGTAAATGCATCAATTTTTGTATAGTTACGAGATTATACTAGTAGACGCAGTAACAGATTTTGAATGTTTTACAGCTTTCTGAAGAAATATATGCTTAAGACTCAACGTTATACCTGTTTTAAAATTTTGTTGTTAGTTTGAAATGCAAAAATACAGCAGTACAGTTTTGTAAATAATATATTCTCTGCTTTTTTGTGTGCTTTGTGATGTACTTTGACTTTTGATGTATTAGCTACATCAAATTTCTAATAAAATCGAATCCAGTTGTGATTTCAAATGGTATACATACATTATTATCATAATTAAGTTATTATTTTATTATTAATTCTCCTGATCTAATCTCTAATCCAAAAAAAAACATCGTTTGTACAAGGAATTAAGAAAAATCTAACACTGACTGAAATTAGTCAACATGTGCTTTATGTCATCCACTGCAGGTCGCTATACAAGGTTGGCATGATTGAAAACTGCAGTTAAATCAATCCTGCATGCCGCATAAAGTATAAATAAGCCGCATAGCTCCTAATTTCGCAACACTCTTAAATCCTTTTAACCTATATTTAATCTTCCTTTGCTTGATCTATAATTTATACCGACGATGACCTGGATATCGAACCCCATTTTGCCAACGTCCTGGAATTCGCCTACTGCAGGACGTATTTCACACGTTCTGGTAACAATGTTGCATCTTAAGGTTCGTCCACATCAAAATTTTTGCACTGCGTTTCTGTAATTTGTTACAGATTGTTGTTGTATGTATATAAAATTATTCATTCATTTGTTCTGTATGCTATGAAAACAAAGCTACAATCTTTCTTCAACACGTTTTTTCAGCTAATAAATCTTAGGCCCAGTTGTATAAGGCATTGTTAACTTCATGTTAAGTTAACAACGTTGTTAAGCAATCTGATTGGACAATTCAAATTTGAAAATTCAAAATTATCTAACCTGATTGGCTAATCGCATTGTTAACTCTGGCATTTTTGATCATGAACTTAACTATGCTTTATGCAACCGGGCCTTAGTCTTTGAAATGGTGTGGACGAACTTTTAGAATCAAAGGCTGTATATAGAAATTTGCGACTAAGTTGGTGTTTGGATTTTGTACATATCTTGGTTGGTCATGTTATGTATGTGTGTTCATTTTGTACACTAATAATGCAATGTGTCTTTTATGTTTTTATGTTTTGTTTTGCACCGCCTAAGTTTTGCCTATGTACACGTTTTGTTTGTGTTTTGGCTGCATAGTTGGTAGTGCTGCTTCCTCTTCAATGGACTATTTATGGGACTTGCACCCTCGAAAGCTGAGTGAGGCAGGGCTCAGTCGTCATTCAGGTACACGTTCAGATTTCACATCCCTATTGCTCATTTTTGTTATATCACTGAATCACCCTAGATGCGGCAATCGCTAGCGTTTGCACTTCTTGTATTTGTACAATGTGTTTTTTCTCTCTGTGGTGATAGATAACAGCACTATCCTTACGGAAGACACCGACAGTTTCATTATTGGGCAGAGAGTGTGGGTTGGAGGTACAAAGCCAGGACATATCGCGTACATTGGAGAAACCCAATTTGCACCGGGAGAATGGGCCGGCATTGCGTTAGATCACCCAATTGGTAAGTTGAATGAATGAAGATGAATCTTTCAACTTTTTCTGGAAAATGAATCACAAGTCTATGAGGTTCTAAAATTTAACCTACTGAATCTCCTTAATCTACTTATCTGAATTTCCGGGTTGCATCATAAAATCCATGACGCACAATAAAATTCAAACAACTTCATTTGGACTGAATCTTAAACCGTAAAATTATGGAACTAAAAACTGGCAAAGTTGTTTTATTTGACATTGTAAACAACATATCAAAATCTCTACATTTTCTGTATCCATATCATACATTTTGAAGTGGTTAACACCTGCATGACTGAAGAGGGCATATTTTAGTCTTTGAAACAACAAAGCAACAAACTGGCAAAATTGTTCTATTGACTTTTCTTATATCCTGAGCAACATGTGAAAAGTGCCAAAACTGTCTTTTGTCATGGATTTTTTAATTAAATATACCGAATACTATTTTGCCCATACTTTAGAGATCATCGACGAATATTGACTTTTTTGGCATAAACACAATTTTCTCAATACAATTGCCGGATGCTAAAATGATGACAGAACCTAAAAAATCGTAATTCTAGTCCAAACTAACTTCCAATAGGTGTAAGTTGCATTTTATGATAACTTTAAACTCAATTTGGGGTATTCAAAACATAAATGTTTGTCGTAAAAGCTTGTTTTTATTATTATCTATTGGAGTATTTTAAAAGCACGAAATCGATTGCATGTTTTTTGAAAATCACTGCTTTTTTGTCAAAATTAAAACCTGTAGTATTCAAATTATAGTTACCAAATAGGTAAGCAACGGCACAATAAAATAAACCTCTTGAACTTGGGATTCTCTTCTTTTAAATTTTTATTTTGTGCAGTAAACCAAAAAAAAATTGTATAATTTTTAAAAGACATTTATCATAAATCCGCTTTGGTGTGTTATATGTTGCACAAAATAGTAACGTAGAAAATTTGGACATCAGGAGATGCCAAAATGCTGTTTGCATGGGCATTTATGGTAAGGCATGTATATTACAATACATGCATACTACTTCAGCAACATCCTTGTAATTAACCCTGTGAAGTTACCCCGACTTGTAGCAAAAACTTATTTAGTCGCATGTAATTATTCGCACCTTCTTGCACCTTTCTTGCACCTTGTTTGCACCCTCTTGGTTTTAAAAGATGCAGGTTGTACACTTGTAAGATCTCTTACGTGGATTCGTTTTCTTTTGCATCTTGGTTTTCGATATATAAAGATTTTACTTTTGTGTTGTTAAGTTACCGACAAAAATTCTAAGGAGTATTTAATATGAAAGTTGGTTTGCTGAATTCTCCGCTCATTTGCTGAATTTTGAAGTCTCAAGGAGGGTAAAAGCTCAATAGCCACCATTGTTAATTCATTGGTTACCTCTTGATGGTTTGAGCGCTTCCTTCCTTTCAAACCACTAAACCTTTTTGGATTATTTGTGTTTTATTTAACAACAAAATTTTTTGATGGGGTAGCTAAGTCCACTAATGCTACTTTTTGTGAATTAAAAAAAAGATACAGCAAAGTATTTCTTATCTTCCTGTTTTGTAGGAAAAAACGACGGTTCAGTGGCAGGAATAAGGTATTTCCAATGCGAGCCCAAAAAAGGGATATTCTCCAGATTGACTCGCTTGACAAGGTATCCACTAGATGGCGAAGCAGGAGGAGCTGGTGATTATATCACCACGACTCCACTTAACGGCACCAGAAATTCGATTTCTCCAACCGGAAGCAGCAGTCCATTCAAGTCTCCACCATCTTTAAGTAAGCCACGCATACGGAATGTTTCTTGCTCAAAATATAACTTGTGATCTTTTAGCTACTTCGAATACCAGTCTAGCATCAGCATTGGTCGACTATAAAATTGGAGATCGAGTCATCATCAAATCTAGCCAGGGATCCAAAATTGGTACGTTGAGGTTCATGGGATGCACTGACTTTGCAGGTGGAGAATGGTGTGGGGTGGAACTGGATGAACCCAGAGGGAAGAACGATGGATGTGTTGGAGGAAAACGGTAGAGAATCTTTGTCAACACACTGCGGTGCGATCGAAAATATGAAGTCAATATAGGCTACAGAGCTTTTCTGTATATTAGGCCTACTTCGACCAATTTTTCGACCTCACTTTATAAGAATAATGCACAAACTAGTTTCCATTTTTAGTTACTTTGATTGCCGGCCAAATTTCGGTTTATTTGCACCAGTGAGCAAAGTAAGCAAATCGCCATCCAGTAGAAAACCAGGAGGTTGCGTGATTCACTCTGGAACAGGAATTCCACCATCAGGATTCAGGCGAGCAAACTCAAAAGAGTCTATAACATCTAACGTTTCAATAACCAGCGCGGCATCTGGTGTTAGACGGGTAAGATTGGGTGTAACATCACTAACGACGCCACAGGTAGGTTGAGTGTTGAATTTTGAGCAAGAATAAAACATTCTTATTTACAAATCGTAATCAACACCAACCAACCGAACGAAACAATTGTTGATGTTTGTGAATGTTGATGTTGTGTAAGTAAAGCAGTTTACTGGTTAGTAAATGATATTGATTTGTAGTTTTTGAATCTTTGTTGTTGTTATTGTTGTATTGCATGTGTATCTGTTGAAGTAATGTGCATGTGTCACGGTTCTGAAAGTCGGAAATTATCAGCTGGGGTGATATGGAAAATTATGGATGCTATATGAACATTCCATGACTATTGAGACCAAGAACCTATTCTGGTTAGATAATATCATAAGTCATAAATAATAACGTATTAATCTTATTGGAAACATTTTTTTAAAAGATGTTGAAGTACAAAGAAGATGATCAAAAACGAATTCCATAGAAATGAAAGTTTGTAGGAATTTCTGAAGTTTGACGTAAGTTCTGAAAAAATAACAAACTAATGTTAGTTAATGTATGATGGTAAGAAAAGTACCAAGAAAAAAGAATTTTTTGAATTGTAGTGTAAGATGGATAAAACTCACCTAAGTGATTGTAGTTTTCAGATCGTAAAGATTTGTCATACAAAAACAAAAGCGAGTACAAAGTAAAAAAAATGAACTTTTAACACTCAAAACACGTCACGTTTCTTTGATTAGTTGCCTCAAGAAATTTGGAGTGAGGTTTACTTCTTGAGGTTCCTAGCAAATTATAATAATGAAAAGAAAATGTATAAAAAATTGGTAGAGCAAACGAAGAAAAATTATTAAAGAAAAACCTTAAATTCAAAGAATAACTCAATTTATTTATTCTTTGAAGTTAAGTTAAATAATTCAATTTAGTTATAAATGATTTTTAACATCTTAATTTAAAAAAAACAGGGCCTTCATATACATGGTCTCTAAACATTGAAATTTATATGTTTTTTTCCTGGTTGCTGTGAAGAGATTTAATAAAGTGCGACTAAACGTTTCAAAAGATTTTAAGTAACATTTTAACTGAGGCGAACTTCTTTTTTTGGATTTTGAAGTCCAGGTAACTTCAGTTTACTTCAGATTATTTGGTTATAACTTTTTCAGAAAGGGTTGAATCTAATTTTGTCTCGTGTTAAAATCAATAGGTAAGATCTTGCTTTTTGACGCCTTAATTCCAATACTCTAGAAATGGGGCGCGACTTATGATATAAGCAAATATTCTAGTTAATTGAGAAGTTAAAATAGAAATGTTTGAGGATATCGAAAATTAAAAGAAAAAAGTTTCAACAAATTAACAAAACATTCTGAATCAAGAAAACACCAAAAATTTTAGTGGCTGGCACAAGAAAACTTTCTTCACATTACTTTTGATGCACATATAAAGTAAGTTAATTTGATGCACATCAGTAACATTTAGAAGCTATAGTATTAAAAAAAAATTAAATGCAGTATAATATAACTTCATTTGCACACTTTTGCTGCTACATTACTTACACTTTTAATCAATCATGCATGATAGTTAACAAAAAATTAACCAACGAGATTAATTTTTATTGCTAATTTAATCAGGTTCACTTGAAGTCACATTGCCAATCAAAAGTATTTTAAAACATCACTGTAAGTACTTTAAAGTAGATTTCTTTGTGCACAGTTGCAGTTGGTTTGTGTTGCATTAACTGTAATTTGGATGTGTTTTTGTTTGGTTTTGTACTAACGTTTTGGGTGTTTTGTTTTTCTTTAAACAGAAAGCAAGTCCTAAGTCAACAAGCACTCCTATACCAACAAGGACCGCTCTACAGGTAACATATTGAAGATATTTTACCTTCTTTACCGTTTTGGCGTTCGCCTCTACAGCTGGGCTAATTATGATAAAGTAAAAGAGCAAAATAACTTAAAAATAAAAATAGTAGTCTACATCTATATATTTAAATAGCTTGAAATATAATAACCATATTTCTGTTGGTATTAGAGCTATTGTTTTACTTTATAATTTAGATATTTAATACTTTACTTTGTTAATCATCTTATTTTTGTTTATAATCGTTATGGTTTTATGTATGTTTTATTTATGTTATAATTTAGTATTAACATACTAAGTTGAAAGGTAGTTATTAAACCTGGTTTTTAGGTTTATTTGCAGTAAGATTTTACTGTTATTTTTTATTTAATAAAAAACTTGCTTTCTTTTCCTTTTGTTTTTGTCCTGATTTCTTTTTATTTTTGAATTTTGTGTATCGTAGGGATTGCAGATTAAAATGTGTGTCGGTGCATTCCTACGTTTGAAGGTGAGGTGAAAGAAAAATTACCGGATTGGAATGTAAATAAAGCATTTCTCAATCGCCTACTGCCTGAAATAACAACTGAAGGCTTTCCTTTCATTCGAATTTAATTTTATCACTCGAACTGTATACTGTTTACTATATTTCAGGATGGTGGATTTATGAGTATTTTTTGTAAGTAAATAAAATCAATCTTGAAGTTCTTAAAGAAACATCGCCAATAGATACAGTTAATCTTCTGTCATGCAATTTTTCAGTAGCTTTCAGTAGTTTACTACATAATACTTATTTATACGCTTAGTTCCAAATATAATTTTCTTCCCTGTGCTAATTTTTAATGCAAATTTCACATTTTGAAGGTTAATTAAATAAACCATCCGTCGATAAATGTTTAACATATTAGGTCCACTTTTTGAGTTAATATGCACTTCCTGAAGGAGCTATGTCGCTTCAAAGATGGTGCTCAAAATTAGTTTTTAATTAATATCTCAGTAAGCCGTGAAAATTTTCGCTAAAATTTTGTACAGCTATTATTATCAATAAAACCTTAATTCAAAATGATTTGATACGTATCCGACAATGAAGACTTCGGTACTTTTTCTGCCGAACGTGAATCTGGTATGCTGCTGTATGTTTTCCGCAAGTAAACTAAATGTTGAACCACCCTATAGTTCAGGGTGGTCCAATGAGGTACACAGAGCACTTACAATTAGTACTGAGACGTATGACTTAAATGCTGCTGTTTTGTGGTAGTAAGTATAGCTAGGGATTGTAATGTCTGGTTGTATGGATTTTCTGTAGATACAAAATTCGAATCTGTTTTCTGTGTTAATATGTTACTTTTGACATTTTTATGAATAACTTAGAAGACCGAATTTTTGAATTATATCTTTGCTTTAATTGTTCGTTTGAGTTAGTAAACGAATTTCTAGTTCTCAGTAACAATGTACAGGGTATTTCAAGAAACCGGCTCACCATTACTAACGTTTTTGTTATTATAGTTACCATCTTCCTTAAATGGACAAAGATCATATTCCAAATATTTGTTCAGAAAAAAATTCGTATCTCGCGAATTTGTTCGAATTCGCGAGATACGCCACCTATGTTTTGTTTTCTAAATAGAACACACCGTATATTCTATACTATTATATACAGTGTGCATGTATGTATGAAAGGAAATAATTTCAAAACGTCAAGGTTCTAATAACGTATAGACAAATTTCTGCGTATCTTGTGTGAAAATATTAAATAACTTATATATTAAAATATTGTATTGAGAAGCCGTGAATTAGATTTATTTTGTGTTCTTCAAAAATCATTTCTCTTGCCAAGTAGTTTTTATTTTTCTTATTTATATATTTTATTCAGTTTTGTTGTCGTTTCCGTTCTTGTTGGATTTGGTTACTTTTGAGTTAAAATTCGCAGATATCCACGGCGGAGATCCTCACAAACAACATATTTTCAAAGATTGGAAAGAAATCTAAAAGAATACGATAATATATTCAAAAAGCCTACAAAACGGACAGAAAGTATTCCAATCCACAAATTTCCATAAAGGTTGTTTTGTTGAATAAAATAGTAGTAAGATTATATCTATACATAAATATAATATAAGGCTTTCAAATTATCCGACTTTAGCATTACTTCCATAAGATCAGTAAGTAAGTACGGATATTAAGTTGTGGGATGTTTAACCGAAGAAACTCTCCCAATTGGAGCACCATTAATCCTAGAGAAGAGGTTCCTCTTAAACAACAATCTCATTTCACTTTGAATGTGTGGTGTGTAATTAGAGGAAGTGACATAATCCTACAGAGAGGTGTTATTAATAGTTCATTTTAGGAGACGTGGAAATGAACTAAGGGGCCAATTCGTTGGCCACTCCGGTATCCAGATCTTAGCCCATTATATTTCTTTCTTTGGGGCTATGTGATGGACAACATCAGAGGTCGTCAATTTAATTCTCTCGAAGAACTAAAAAAATAATAATAAGAAAAATTATAGGTCAAATAATCATGGTCGAATGATAGGTGAGGTAAACCGAGCTGGAGAACGAAGGGCGCAGAAATATGTTAAAGTTAACGTTGAGCGTTTCGAGCACTTATTGTAGTATGTTTATTAGTTGAATATATTTGTTTAACTATATAAATTATTTAATTTAATTAAGTCAAACATTAATTTTCTTCCATAAGTTGCAATTCTGAATAGAGGACACGTTTGGATTGAGCGTATATGTTTACGCTAAGATAGTTCGCTTACTAACAAACCCTTAAATTAAATTATAAAAAAGTTGGTGCAGATAGTCACTTCAACTTCCTTTCGAAAATATATTTGCTATTCTATTTAGAAAAACAAAACTTTGAGAATACATATTTGGGCTATTATATCTCGACTATTTGTAATTTTTCGGTACTAACTTATTAGTACTTTTGCGCTCATACGTTAATTCACTTCCATTATATTCAACAATATATAGGGTGTTCTATTTAAAATACAAAACTTAGGTGGCGTATCTTGTTGTTCAATTGTTTTCTTAAATATACAATTGTAATAAGCAGAGAAAGTACAGATACTTTGTCCATTTAAGGTAGATCTTAACTATAATAACAAAAAAGTTAGCAATGGTGAGCCGGTTTCTTGGAATACCCTGTACACCCCAAAATCCCATTCAAATTAGAAACAACTAAACAGATCTATTCACTTTTTGATATCTACAGAAAACCCACACAACCAGATATTATATCCCTAACGATTCTTGCCCTCACAAAATACACAAATTAGCAGCATTTAAGCCGTTAGTACACAGAGCACCTACTCTACCACTGAACGAACAAAGCTTTAAAAAAGAAACTTATGTTATAAAATAATTAGCACATCCCAACCACTACAATACGAAACTAATTGGCACATTAATCAAACATAAAGATTATCAATTAGCTGTTTAATTAGAAATGTATCCAACCAGTGCACAACAAAAAGAAGATACATAAATACGTTTCTATTTTTTTTGGAAACATATCTGAAAAAATAGCAAACATACTTAATAAAATAAACAAATATAAAACAACATTTAGAAATAACACAAACATTTTTACAACTTTATTCAACGCTAAAGACAAAACGCACGCTATTATGAAATCTGGTATATACAAAGTAAATTGTTCAATTTGTAGGTCCATAAATATTGGACAGACACTTAGAAATTTCGATATCAGATACAAAGAACATGTACGTTGCTATAAATAAATATAAACAAGTCAAACTACGCAAAACACCTTGAAATTTAATACAACCATCATATGGCGTCACAGAATAATATTACACTTTTGCAACGAAAGACAAAAATTAGACGTTTTAGAAGCATTCGAAATTTACATAAAAACATAATTATATACATAATTATAATTAGCATACATAAAAAAATGAACAGTACCTCTAATGAGTGAACATATTGATATTATAAATTTTCCGCTGCTGGATGTACTGGATGAAGATCAAGAGACCATAACAACATCTTCATATTGTCATTTATCCTTTAATAATAATAGTGTGTAGTATCCAAACAGGCATAAGGGAAATAAACAGTAGTTGTAGAACATTAATAGTGTATCATTTATTTTGCTTTAAAAAAGTCTACTTTAGGTGTCTGTAAAATACTTGTGAAAACAAGTGAAGAGGTTTTGTTGCACATATTTTCTTATATACCCTACTTTCTACAGAATACCATACTAATCATTATTTTTCAAATAATATACAAGATAATTCGTTTTGGGTGTACAATGTTTTATTACGTTTTTCAAATTATTCTACATCCGAATTCCCCACATAAAATTAAGTTAAAAAAGGTAACTTGTTTATTGAACTGATACAAATAGTTTTGAAGGTATTTAGGTTATTTAGGTTCAAACTCATTCATAAATTTTCAAATTGAATTTTTCCTGTGTAAAAATAGAGCCACTATTTATGAGTATATACAGTACGAGGAAATTTTCTCGTACTATGCCGGCAAGTACGCCACACAAGGCAGACTTGTCCCCCCAATCCTAGCGTATAGTGTCTATTAAGCCGCGCCTACTCTAGCTATTGGCTATGGCGAAGACGCGTCGCGAAAACGTTTCAAGCAGACGCCGATGTGACGGCCGGACGCCATTACGGCATTATTGTTGAGATGGTTAGCACACAGAGCAGATATATTTCTAGAGAACATAATGAAAAGTGGTATTACGGTGGCAGGTCTGCAAGCGATTGCTGCGATATATTCGTACAATCTTTTGCAGGAAGGCGCGCTCCCGCTAGACAAACTATTACCAGATTTATTCAGAAGTTTGAGAAAAGTTATTGTCTAAAGGAGTGTATCAAATGCCACTGAAGAGAGCGCTTACCTGGAAAAGTCGAAGAGAAAGTAAGAAGGGATGAAATGATTTGTGCTGCTGTGGAAGCAGACAACACAAAATCATGCAAACGTGTTAGCGGGGAATTGGGAGTGGTCAGTAAAACTATACGAAGTGTTTTGCACAAGCACGGCTACAAGAGCTATAAAGTCGGTAAAAGTCAACAGATTTTTCCCGAGGATAATATGCGGAGGATGGAGTTTTGTGAGCGAGTAATGGAAAAGGCAAATGAGGATGAAAACTTTATTGAAAATATTGTTTTCACCGATGAATCGACTTTTTCACTGCACGCAAAACACAATTCTAACGTAGTTCGATATTGGTCTCGGGAAAATTTGCATAAAAGTTTTCCTGTT
>JAWQRJ010000919.1:0-17733 GCA_033557515.1 Diorygopyx duplodentatus
CTTTGATGTGAGTATAGTATTTTAGCTGGAATTTTTATACAAGTTTTGAAGAAACTTCTATCAACCCTTATCTCCTTAAATAACTGTATGATATTACAATGGATACTTACAGTTTAATTCTTCACTGGTTGTAAGTTCTTAACTTCTATCTGAAACAAAAACACACATGTAACTGACAGTACCATTGTGAGCTGAACGTTTCATCACTGCTAAATAAGATTTTTTTTTTAGAAAAAGATGTTTTGAAAAAAATAATGCCAAAGCAGAGAATAAAATGGCAGATTATTTTTCCGTGCCTGTATAAAGACGCCGCGTTCTAAGTTATTTAAAGATGAGATCCTTGTTACATTATTGTTGTTCCTAATTTTAGATTGAATGCAATAAAAAATACAATATTAAACAACATGTGTAAACAATTTTGAATTTTGCAAAGTAGACAAATAACTAACTCGAAGCAACAAATAATTGCAGAATCCTTACATTCATGTTCTCACTAAAACGAACCACAACAATTTAATTTTGATTTATGCAAACAAATTACAAAATCATGGCCTTAAAACATAGTTAGCTCTGTATACAGGGTGTCTACCGTCCATTAGAAATATATGAGGAACGGATAAAGCTTTTGCAGTTTTGTCGGTGGGATTTTTGATATTTCTTCAATATTACGTGGTTCAAAATAACTTAGGGTTATTCATTAGGGTCTTTGCACCAACAATTACTCGTATTTTATTTTTTATCCTCGGAATTTTCTTGTACTTCCAATATTTTCGGAGATATCTTTGGTTGTATCAAGAAAAAGAAAATTTTTAGATAAAACTGTTTAAAAAATTACAACACGATATATAATTTTTTGATGTTCTCTTAAATTACTCGTTTTAAGAACATATTCTAAATGATTTCTTACAGAAAATTAACTGGTCTTTGTTTTTTTTTAGAGATTTTTAAGATTTTTTTATCTACCTCCTCTACTTTAGCAGATATATTCAATCAAAGTTATGAAAGATGAAAATATAAAATATATTTGACGACTTTTAAATTTCTTTTAAAATAATAGAATATAGAAGGAATTGTAGGAAAGTTTCCTACATAACATCAGTTGCTAATTCTTTTTTACTTACAAAAGTTATCCGTCTCTTTCATATTTTCCGATATATCTTTGATTGCATTAATTAAATCGTATTTTTTGGACAAAACTGTATCTTTCTGCAGTTTCTAGTTTTTCTCTTAACTTATTTGTGCTATAAATATTCTTTTCTTATAAAAGATTCTTTATCCACCTTCCCTACTTCAACAGATATCTTTAAGCAAAAAATTATTCGTTCTTTACTTTTTACCGTAAAAACTTTCTTGTACCTCCAATATTGTGAGATAAAATTGTAAGGTGTTGTAATCTCTAGTTTTTCTCTTAAATTGTTCGATTTAAAAACATATTATAGACGATTTCTTACAGAGAATTAACTGCTCCTTCTTTTTCTATCGGGAACTGTCGATATATTTCTTCTACTTTAGCAGATATCGTCCATCGAAGGTACGAAATATGTAAATATCAGTTTCCAAAGCAGTTTTAAAACATTTCCAATTGGATTTCGATACAGCAAGCGGGGTGAAAGGAACAACGATGTTTAATATAAGATTTTCTATATTTTAGCTGACAAAATATCTTTTTAAAAGGTATAACTAAGTTATGGAATTTAGGGAAGGTAGGGAATATTATTATTATTATACTGGGAATTAGTTTATGTTAGTATATTGGAAAATCATTATTATCTGAATGCGTACACTGTCAGAGTTTAAGTAGGAAGGGAACTAAAAGATAAAAATATTTTCAATAAGCTGGCGGTTCCGGTTATACCGGAAGTAGAAAATAGCTTTGTTATTTAAATGGAATAACCCCAATTTTCTTTTCTTAATCCACATTTAACTTTCGTAATACGTTTGCCAGGCCTAAACTGAATCGTTTTCGAGATATTGAAATTTTCGCAACAAAATTTCGAAAAAATTATGCCACCGCAGCAAAATTTGGAAAAATCGAATTTTCATAATTAGACTTTTGCGATAATGTTCATACTTCATTAATCATTAGTTGAAACGTTAAACTTTTCAAAAATACACCAGGCGGGACATTCTAACGTACGTTCTTTACAAAATTAAATTTTGAAACTTTACATGACAGAAAGTGATTTTATTTTAAATGGCACTTGCCAAATATTTTTATCTTATTGAATGTAGAATTAAAATCCTCGTTAAACGGTATTAGGTTTCCCTATACCTCAAATGTACCCTTTTCTCATTATTGAAGGTTTTTCGAGCTATTGCTGCAAAAGCGATCCTTTGACAATACATTCATTTGTTGTAAATTGGGTTGCCTACCAATTAGTTATCAATTTTGACGTTTATGTAAGTTGGGTTGGTTGATTTCATATTTAGGGTGAAAAATCAATGCATGTATCATTTGAAAATCGAGTTATCAACATATTTCACATGTTTAGTTCTTGACAACATAATATAGTTACGGTTTTAGCTTATTTTATGGTAAACTAAGACATAAATTACTAAAGAAGGTGATCAAATCGTTCTTCATTTCTTTCTAAACAAATCAGAATTCTTGATTGGACTCCATTGACAGTTACATTTCGAATTTAAATATGCACGTTAAATAACCAGTGTTGATGTGGAAAAAAGTTTTTCAAATGATGAAAGCATTGTTTTAAGTGATCGACGAGAGAACATTAAAATGGAACTTTTAATGAATATTTAATAATTTCGTGTTTCAAACAGAAATAACTTTGTTTTTATTAAAAATTGTTAATAAAAGTTGTTCGTTTTAAATACATTTCGATTATTAAATATTATTTTGTATCTATGAATTAAAATGTTTTAAAAGTTTGAAGTATAGAAGTTTTTTGACTAAACATGTGTTCTCTATGCTAAACATTTATTGTAAGTTTTTGTTGAACTATTTAAATATTTACGTTATATGAATAAAGTATTACAAATCCGTAAATCAATGCTTATTTAATCAAAAATATATATACAATTTATACAATTTTGCATAATGTGTGTGCTTTCTTTATGTTTTTTTGCATATGATAATGTTTTTTTTTACGAAAATCGGTATGCTTTTAAGCACCTTTTCCACTATTTTGAATGCTTTAATCCGTACTCTACTACTAAATATATTAGCAATAATGAGCTATACATTAATAGAAAATAATGATCACCGTTGTTTAACTACTCAAATAAATTACAGCTACAGTATACTTTAGTAAGATACAATTCACTTCGCTTCATTAACTGTAATCATAAAATCGAGATTTTACCTGACCTAAACAATCCTCTACCATCAACAATCCTTTACCTTTGACGGATTAGTTTAGGTACAAAACATATCGTATTTAAATTGTTAACAAAATTTAATATTTAGTAGAATGGGAAATCTTTGTAGAACGGTTTTTCAAACCTAAAATTATAAAAAAATGTACTAAAAAACTAAAAAAATAACAAATTAATTAAAATGTTGGCTAATGAAAAATATATAAGTGGGGTGACAAAAAATAAGGTTTTGTATTGGAGTCTTCTTTTGTTGGTGTCTTTTGATGCTGTACCATTTTTCTAACATTCCCTTAGAATTGGTAATTAAAATCATAGATGAAATGGGGGTTGATTGGCACCAACACACCTATAGATAAAAACACTTTCCTTATAATAATTTAAGTTGCTTTTTGGGAGTAGCTGTTTGAGGTATAATGATGTCTTTTACAAACAAGTCTTTGGGACGCCTATGAGCTCCCCCTTAAGTCCCATTTTTCAACCATGATTTTTTAGAAAATATGCTAATGATATTGTATTGTCATTGTCACCCCATGACAAAGAGTATGTTTTCAATTCTTTTAACAGCTTTAATGGCCATTTACAGAGGGAAATTGATAATAAATTACCTTTTTTTTGGATATATTAGTGGAGGGGGTACAGGGCAATAAGGAACTTTCACTCGAACCACTCTATTAACCTAAAGGCTAATATGGTGGTTGCCATGAAAAATAGACTGGATAAGAAATGGTATATTCCTGAATAATGTTTACCCTAAACATTTGTTAAAGGGTTTTATTTACAAGACTAATAGAACTGATTCTCCTCGTGATATGACAGCTCAACAAGAATTAATTGGTTACAGGAAGTTACCTTTCTTGTCGTGGTTGTGTCAGGTCATATCTTCCATTTTTCGGATTGACAATCTAAGAATTGCTTATTATCACTTGAGCACTGTGGATAATTTCTTCACTAATCTCAAACAAAAAACAACCGTTTAGAAAAAATGTCAAAGGTGGTTTACTCCATCTGTGTCGGGACTGCGGACAGAGTTATATGGGTCAGACAATTTGTTGGCTTATTAACAGAATAAAGGAGCATAAACTGGATATACGAAATCTCAAAGAATCTAGTGCCCTCTTTCAACGTATTTTAAGACGCAACCATGTTATGGGCTCTGATAACACTAAAATATTATTTAAGAAGAGCAATTTGAGGGAGAGATTGTTCTTTGAGATGATAGGCATAAATAAAACCGTTAATTCCATGAACTGGCGGTCTGACGTGGAGGACTTGATAATAATTGATAAAGATAATAATGATGTAACTTCTTCTGAATTGAAATTTTAGTAATTGTTGGTTTGACCATTTTTTAAAGTTCAAAAATAGATACATAAATATTAATTTTGATTGTGTCGCCTTGAGCAGTTTCAGGGGTTTCATGGTTTTTTTCTGGAACTATTTTTATGTTTTGTTTTTATGATACAGCATATACATCATATACTGATACAGTCAGTGTATGCCCTTGACGGGGATTGGTTATTACTTCCTCTCATAAAGAGAAAGTATTACATTCAGTCCAAATTTTTGTTGATGTGATTTTGATATATCTTGGCGAAATAGGCTATTCTAAGACTAATGGTACCATTTTTAGTCTGTTGTTAGTCTGTGCTCACCACTGCTCACCACTGCTAATATTTGTAGTTATTTAGGAAAAAAATTCAATTAAATCTATTCTTATAAAAGTAAAATTAAAAAATATTCTAAAATAAAATAAATTCTTAAAACCCCATTTCAACATAAAAAAGAATACTAAATTAAAAAAATTACAATTGCGGCTCAAATAGGCCGCCCTGATATGCCAAACAGTAACCTAATCTCTCATAGAAATTCCTTTTAACATTAGAAAGCATTTCAGGTGTGATAAGGTTAGCTGTTTCTATTATTTTAGCTCTCAAGGCATCCAGATTTTATGCTCGCTCGTGGCCATAAACGGCCTGTTTCAAGAACAAAAAAGGTCGTTTGGGGACAAATCCGTGCGGTCGTACATAACCGCGAACGGCGCCTGCTTGGCGCGGCGTTCGCGCCGTTGCAGGCGCCGTTCGCGTTAGCCAATAGCTACAGTAGGCGCGGTTTAGTAGACACTATACGCTAGGATTGGGGAGACAAGGCGTGGCGTACTTGCCGCCATGGTACCAAAATAAATCCTCGCCCTATATACATAATATAATAGTAATAATATATATTAGTATATATTTATATAATAGTATAAATATATATTATAGTATATACATATAGTACTTCTGTATTTAGATACATACAATACTATACTATTGTCGTTGATAATGTTGGCAAATATTTATACATGTAGATCTCAACCTTATTATTATTATATTTAATAGCGAAATAATATCCATTCCATATCATCGTAGTGGTAAACTCTTGAAGGTCTGGCAAACTTAATATCTGGTGCACACTTTGAGATGTCGCAATACATAATTTCAAACTCAATGTCTTCATCAGCTTCTTTATTACACACATTCCTTCGTAGCTCTTCTACAGATTTGTTAGACATTTTACCCGCCTAACGGTATTCAATAACTACTACAATTAAAGTTTTCCTTTACAATGCTGCTATCCAATTATAGTTTTCATTATTTAGTTTTTAAATAGTGCCAAATCAAAAATTGCATATCGTAAAACTCTAATACTGCGAAAGTTGAATATCACATTCCTTTATGAAATTTATATTTGGCCAAAGTCGCATCGTTTAGGAGTTAATGGACATTTTTTTACAAAAAATTAAATTTGTTTGACATAGCGATTAATAATACAAGTCATAGTCCTCTTAGAGTATATTTCAGCAAAAAATGTTTCAAGTAAAAGTTACAGTACTTTATCCCATATCTTCTAGACACCATACATATAACTTGCATATTGTCGCATTTTTTAATTACTTATCGATGTTAGGGTCGATTTTATAAACATATATTCGCCCAAAGTCGCACCGATTAGAGAAGGCCGGGGCGTTAGGCTTTAGGAGAAAGTCGTGTGAGTGAGCCACATCAAATATTTTTTAATTGTTTTTCATAGTCCTCTTAGAGTATATTTCAGCAAAAAATGTTTCAAATAAAAGTTACAGTACTATATCCCATTTCTTCTGGACACTATACATATAACTTGCATATTGTCGCATTTTCTAATTACTTATTATTATCGATGTTAGGGTCGATTTTATTAACATATTTTCGCCCAAAGTCGCACCGTTTAGAGAAGGCCGGGGCGTTAGGTTAGAGAAAGTCGTGTGAGTGAGCCACATCAGATATTTTTTAATTGTTTTTAAGATACAGTATATGCCCCTGGAGGTTCGTTATTTTAACTTCACTGACTTGCAAAGTTTTCAAATTTAGCGCCTTTAGCGCCAGAATTATTTCTATTTTACTAAGGGTGTCTTGCGTCTGTTGTTATGTTCACTGTGGTACGCTAACCTGACATTATGTGTTTACCGTTCATATTTTCAATGGCGTGATGTTTCCTTTGTTATCTTGAAACATCCATTGAATTTTAAGCTTTCTTATTTATGTTTTTAATTGGTGACCTGCGATTCCAGTAATGCGGTTAGTTTTTACTTTGAGTAAAGCTCACTTTATTGCTCACACTGGTTTTTATTTTGTTTGCAAATCGTCTAAAGCCGTTAGTTAATTATATAATTTTAAATTTTAATTTTTGGATCTTCCGAGAAAAGATATTACTGGTCTTTAGATGAAGACTTAGGAGTTCCCATTGTCTTCGAAAGTATGCCAGAAAACTATTACCTAGACATTAAACGTGTCTTGCACTTCGCCCACATCTCCCTTCTAACTCCTCAGGTTACAGACAAACTTTTCGAAGGAAGATCTGTTATGGGCCCACTTATCAAGAGTTTTTCTGCAATGGAACTATTTTCATGAAAATCTATCTGTAGAGGAATCTATGATCAAATACTTAGGTAGACACTCTGCTAAACAATCTATGAAAGGAAAGCCTATTATACGTTTTGGCTTCAAAAACTGAATGCTGTCAAGTTCAACTGGTTACTGCTACGACTTCGACATATACAACGAAACTTTGTTGTCAAAATACCAAATCTGGAACAACATAAGGTGGTTTTTGCCAACTTTTTTTTACAAACTATCCTCTAATGGTCACTCTATCTAATCTAAACATACTTGCTACAGGAACGGTAAGAGAAAATCGATAGACGAACAAAGCCTTTTCGAAAACCGATAGAGGCACTTATGACGTTCGGTCTGATCAAGAAAACAACATATTGCTTGTGAAATGGAACGACTACGGTGTATAAATCAATTGCGATAAAGTAGAACCAACTCAAAAGGTCAAACGACTCAAGAAAGGTCAGAGCAAAGGCAACGTAAAACAATCCTGTGTTTTTAGAAACTATAATAGTGGTATGACGGGAGTCGTTGACACTGATGGAAGTATCAATGCATAATGTTGTTCTATTCAGGCTAAACGTTGGTATTGGGGCATCGCAACTTACACATTATAGAGAAGTTGGAAAAACAACTAACAATAAGATGTGTAGCTTGCAATCAAAGATCGGAAATGTAGCCATTCATTGCCTTTCTTGCAATATTCTTGAATATTTCGGATTTAAAGGGACTTACTAGAGTTTTCAAATAAAAAAAGCACAATTTTCCAGCGTGTAGAAAAAAGTAAGAGTGTTAGGACGTCACACCTCATAAAGGCTGAATAATCTCATCCAAGCTCCACCTAATGGGCTTTAAGTGAGTCGTTTCCAGCGTGTTTTAAATAACAACCTAATCGAGGTGGCTCCTTTCAAAAAAAGCAAGTCGATGCCCTATCTAAATGGTTTCTCTACTCACACGACGAATTCAGAGAAATGGGGAACGCAGAGAAGGATATTTGCAACACATTGAATTACTGCATATTGTTTAGCCCGTGAGGCAACATAAAACTTATTACCACCGCATTACTACATACCGAACATAGAAAGCGGTAGTTTTACGACGCCAATCAACTTTTAAATGAAGACTGGAAATTGAATTACATAACTTTCGCAATAACATGCGTAAGTACTCATTAGCCTCATTCCACCGGTATATTTACGACAAATTCGCGAACGCCGACCGTCGTTGTTTGTTGCTATCAAAAAACGGGTCTGGCAGAAGAAGGACCAGAAGACGCGTTTACCGAAATCTCCCCTTACGTAACCGCACTTTACCGCTGAGAATAAAACCGCCATTACCGGCTGTTTGCGTGAGCCGTGTCGTTGACCGAAGGCATAAACGTCTAGACGGGCTGAACGAGCAACACGATGCCGTAACGAGCGACCGACGACGACGACGACGACGACGCTACGACGACGTGAAACCGGCGCGTGAATTAAAAATGCAGCCCTGAGCGGCGCGTCCTTGACATTCGGGCTCCCTTGATAGGGAATAAGGTCAGTAAGTAAGTCGGGCCTCGGGTCAGGGCCCCTGATCGTTGACCTAGGGGATTCCCGGTTTATCCTACCATTTTCACCCGTCCCATGCCGCCGCCGGTCCGCTTCCCGGCCGCACGGACGATCCTGGCCTGCTCGACTATCGCTTGCGACGCCTGACCCAGTGCTTCCTAAACGATGGGGCAGATCGTCTCTACGAAGCTTTGTGAAGTCGAAGCTATAAATTTTGAAAGAGAGCTTTCCCTTTAACCTGCCGGCCGGTGAGTAATGGTGGAAGGATACGGCTTAAGAGGACAGTTAAACAGCTGATTTCTCTCATAGTTGTCAGTTGGCTATTTCAACTATTTTGTGGCAATAGTGGATCGGCTGTGATTGGTCCTACCGTCCAGTTGCAGTCCCGCCTTAATTTTAGAAAATCACGTGTTTACGCTGGATTCATTCGTTTGAAGCTTGTTTGCAAATATTTCTTCTTATCCTTGCTTGTTTTGTCATTTTACCATAGTCCGCCGTGCGAAATATAACAAAAACAATTGAACCGCTGTTTCACAAAATACCAAACCCCACATTGCAGGTCTTCCATCTAATAATAATGTGTATTATTATGAACATAAAATTTTAAACATATTATTATTTTGTGAGCTACACCTAGAATATAAGGTAGAAAAATAGGTATCAATAGGCACCTGCCCGTAGGTCATATGACTAAAATTTTACTGCAATATAACCCTAATAAAAAGGGACTAGGGGTAAAGAAATCCTAAAAGGTTCAAAGGTGCAGGGACGGACCAATAACAAATATAATAAAGGTATACAGTCAGGAGAAGAGTGAATACTCAGGACACAAAGTCGAAAAGAAAACGAACGAAAATTTTTGTCGTATATGATTTTGATGTATATGTACTTAATATATAGGAATTATTATAATCTTTCTTATATTTTAGTCCAATTACAGGAAACTGTACCACTCAGAGAGCAAAGAAAGAACGTATGAACTCTACTTTTAGTTTGGTTCATCTAACAAGGAAGCACGATGATGATGATGTACTTGAAGAATATCACAATTATTTAAATCAGTAAATCAGAAGAGCTACGATTATCACACTTCCATTGTAACTAACTCAATGTTGGACTTTTGTCCTTTTCACTAAATACTTGACTTGAATTATTGTTAGCAAAGATTTTTTTAGTCAGCCTTGGAATTTAGGGCGTAACTACCCAAACAACCATAAAGCACATTTGATTAGTTAGAGAGAAAAGCAAGAAAAATATAATATAAAAACATACTATCAACAAACCAGTAAAACATATTTGAAGTTTTAGTAGCCTCCTTCAAAGATTGCCCTAAACGTTAATAAAACAGTTTGGTTGATAACTAATAATTGTAAACTTATATGATTTGTTTCGTACTAAAACATAACTGCTGCCTTAAATTCAACCATTGAATGGTATAGAACTGGTTTCTACAGTAAAAAAGAAATCAAATCCTCCTCGGTAGCGCTGTGGGTGGTGCTATCATTTTCTCAATTTTTTAAGTAAGCCCAAATTAATTCAATTATATTAAACTCGGAGTGAGCTACAGGAAACCATAGTTAATTTACGTTATTACCTCTAAGTTCCTTTGCAATCGAATCTAACAAGAAGACCTTTTCATAACGATACTGTTTAGACAATTGCAGCAACCGCGGTTTTCTTATTCAGAAAACCCAATAACCCTTTCTGCAAATGACACATTCCTCCTACCAACCAAGCAATTATGTCATCTTTTCTCCAAGCTAAGGCGGGATTCCTGTTATCAGGGTCTAGCATTGTGTGGTAAGGCTTGTGATATTACTGATAGGATCTGCCAAAAGTATTCTTCAAAATGTTGCTTACTTTGCTTACGAAATGTGGTGTAATGGGATTTCGCTTTCCTTGACTAATAAAACATTTAAGACATCCTTCTAAAAATTCGTGTTCACTGCCAATATGTAAAATGATAACTCTTTGTCCTGAACAGGATGGAAGCTTTATACCTCCTCTGTAACCATTCACTTCGTGTACTCCTCCACTATAGTGGTCATAGCCTTCCCTATTTTCTGGATTTACTTTTTCTACCCAACCATACAGTCTAGCATGATTTGCTCCATACCAAGTTTCATCCGTATAGCAGTAGTTCCACTGATCACTTCTGTATCTTTCGAGATATGGCAGAAAACTCGATGAGCGACAGTAGAGTTGTTGTAGATTGCATCAATGTTGGTTTTATTTTGAATGAAATATTTAATTTTCTTAGCCACACGAAAATGTTGGCTTACTGTTTAGTTTTTTGAATGAAATATTTAATTTTCTTAGCCACACGAAAATGTTAATGGTAAATCTGGAATTTCATTCTTAATTTGTATGTACAATTCTTTTGTCGCTGGAAATTTCTTTTCCACGTAAAAGTTAAAAATCATTCTTATTGCACCTTGTAAAAACTAATTACATGCAATTTTTTCTATAAGCTTTTTGTTCAAGAGTTCACATTTCCTTAGCCTTTGTATTTTGCAGTCATCCTTTGAATGGTAGCAGTACTAATCCTGATAGCTTCAGCAGTTTTTTCTACAATTTTGTCCTATGCAATTGTAGGGCCTATATTTTATTTCTCTTCAAAAATTTTTCTTGCAATCATGATGAAGTACCAAAGAAGTGATAATTTATTATGATTGTACCTAAGAAGTGAAACAAATAGTTTCACATCTTTGGTACTATGTTTTGACATGTTGAATGGTGGACATAGCTGGTTACAGCCAACTAAAACGAAATAAACTGCAGTACACAAACTGACAGTACAAAAACATCATTATTTTATGGGCACGTTATCTTACACATTATACTCTTTACCACAATAATAACCTTGTTTTAAATAACTTTTTTGTGTTTTTGTATATAGCAGAAACCATAATCTTAACCTGCTCTTGGGAAAAATAAAATATACCCAGAGTCCGACACTGACTACACGGGGGATAAATCGGTGCAATATCCCACATCGCTACGTATATTTAACTCGCTCTTACAAATAAGCTTCGCAACTTTTGATTGCAGTTGCTGTGTGAATGTACACCAACTCTTCATATCTTTGCGGATTATCCAGTTTGTTCTATTCATTTACATTTTCATAAATATTTCTGCCTGATAAATTCCTGACTACCTGCTGCTTTTTGGGTTGGTTGGTGATTGGATTGGTTCCAATTGATCATTAGATGAGGAGTAGTTTGTTTGGCACTAAGCCGCCTTTCGAATTACTTCAACCTAGATAGATACTGTTGATGAAATCAACAATGGCTTTCGGAGTAATGCGCACTAGTTCAGCCGTCTCTATATCACTTCTGCCAAGATATTTTATTTTTGTGCGGAGTAAAACTGTACAATTGCAGACTATATGCTCCGCAGTTTCTAGGACATCATTGCAGAATCTGCAGTTATCCTGCTCCACCTGGCCTATATTTTTCAGATGATATCTCACAGGACACTTTGTTGTTGGAGATACTTTTTGGTTCTATGGGCAGAGAACATAAAGCTTTACGATTGCCTCAGGACTTTTGTATTACTTGAATACAATGTACTTGTTTTATCTTCCCATTCCTGTACCAGTCCTCTGATGTGGCCCTTTGTGATGCCACAGAAAAGTTTTGGGCCGTAGAAGGGAGCCTTCTTTCGCAAGGCCATCAGCTATCTCATTACGTTCGGTCCATTCATGACTTGCCACCCACAACAAAGTGACTTTGTTGCCTCCGACCAGTTGTTTGAGTGATTGTTTGCAGTTCAACGCAGCCTTGCTCCCAAAAGTAAAATACTTCAGTGCTGCCTGGTTGTCTGATCATATGCAAATTTTTGTCCGTTGGGGAAGGATTCCTGCTGATGCACTCCTGGGCACATAAATCTGTGTCCCTTGCCTATGCATTCCAACCGCAAGTTCATCCTCCATTCCATCTGCGATCCATCTGTGATCCATCTGGGATCCATCTGTGACTGCGTTTTCTTGTACTGTCCTAACTTAAGTCCCACGTGTTGGCGGTTCAGAATGACCACTTCAAAGGTGGTTTCAAAGTCATAGTCAGTAGTTATGCAGTCCTGTTGCCCTAGTGCATATCTTTTTGAGAATCCCAATGTGCCACTCAACGTTTCCCATTCTTACGTTCTTTGACGTTCTTGTTGCCTCACATGCAGATGCAGTGGGGTGAGGTTAAGCACTGCCTCCATTGCTCCAATGGGGCAGCTATTCATTGCCCCCGTAATACTTAGGTAAATAAGTCGCTGTAGTTTGCAGGACTCTGTTTGTTTTGTCCTCTCTAAGGTCTTGGTCCACTATACTACAGCCCCATACGTTACGATTGTTCTTACCATGTTCTTACCAAAGAGCCTGCTGCACAACCATGCTGCCCTTGTTGCCTTCTATGTGGCTTTTCCAATTGAGCCTCTGGTCCAGCGTAACTCCGAGGTACTTGACCTCTTTGGAGAAGTTAATTATTGTTCCTTTCACCTTAGGAACTTTTAGAAACAGCTTCTTTCTTTTAGTGAAGGTAATTAATGTGATCTAGACTCGTCGGTTTAACGCTTACCCATTTTTGGTATGAACCACACGTTTACTCTTCTCCATGGCCTGGGTGTATAACCCAGTGCATAACCAGACTGATAAAGTCGTAAGAAGATCGGAAGGATCTCACCCGCCCCTTCTGCAGGAGCGCTGGGAATGTTCCATCCTGACCCACGGATTTATATGGCTTGAAGCCATTTGTCGCCCAAGTAATTTTGTTCTGGGTGAAAATCTCCTTCGCAAGTTTTTTGCTCTATCTGGAGGGGCGATCAACCTGATGTCCTCAGAACCCGGAAAGTGGGTTTCTAACAGTACTCTTATGCTTTTCCGTTGGGTTTTAGTGTAGTTGCCATTGGGTTGTTTTATTAATCCAATACCATTGGTGTGGCTCTTGGAGAGGATTTTTTGAAGCCGCTGAGTTGGGGGCAATTGTCTTATGCCTCCACAGAACAATCTCGAAGTTTTCCTCTTAGACCTTCTTAACTTTTTGTTTTAATCGATAAGGGCTCCCTTATATTCTGCCCAGTTACTAGAGGCCTTGGCCTTATTAAAAGTTCGCCTAGTTTTGATTCTCAGACGATTGAGTTCGCTTCTTCAACCCAACTGATCATAGATCTTCGCAAGATAATCAAAAATACCAACTTACCATGCATTGCTTCCAAAACCAAAGTCATCATTATTATCAATTGAAGTCCGAATGATGCTGTTTGTTAGTGCTCAAACTGGGAAGCAGAAATGTTAAAAGAGAAGCTGCCCTTTGCTCACAATTTTCGATAAAGTTTAAGAAGCGCTGGTTTGCTCGCTCCAACGTTCGTTGTTAGCTCGATCCTCGTTTCGCAGACGGCGGCGGCGTCGGAGGCGGCTTCCGTGCCTGGCCTCCTGCCTGTGCGACGCCCGACGGTTCGCAATGACTGAACTCAGCGGGATTTTATCTGCGGGCGGAAAATCCTCAAGTGATCGTTCCAGGATCCGCCGTTAAACCGCACTTGTTTCCCTTCCGGCCGTCCTGAAACTAACGCCGGCAAAAAAGGGCGCCAGCCGTCGGGCGGCGTACGCTCCACAACGCCGTTTTCACTGCACGGGACACCTCCCCCATTCACTTTCTTCAGACGACGCCACGCGCTACGCTGTACTCCAGAGAAATGTCCAGTCCATTCACGGGGAATTCAGCCACGACCTATATTTACACGTTGTGGCACTTTGGTGCGTGGAATTTGTTAGCTACGAAGTTCTGCATCACCGACACTACAACGAACGTTTTTGGGCCCAGTAAAATTGGTTAGGCGTTTCTGTTTTGCTTCTTTTTGTTCTTGGCGCACACACACACACACACACACATACACACGATGATTTGCAGGTTTTATTTTACTTCTGAGTGGCCCGATTTCTTTTTTAGTGGGCCCATCCTATTACCGAGGCAATTATAATAAACTCATCTGCCAAAGGCCACCCATGCTGCACCTTTTTGCATCTCACACTGACCCATTGTAGTATATGAATGCTTCGATGGTTTATAATTTTATGCAATTTTATGCGAATATAAAAGAGGGTACTTTAGGCATACTTTAGAAAATACTACTTTTTGAAAGGGTGTATGTATAAAGGGATTCAAAATGAATAGGAGTTTGCTGTTATTCATTATATCCATTTGACAGAATTATCCGTTTATAATTGTGGCTTATCTCATGACTGGTAATCAGTATGTCAAAGCAATAGGATTTACTCCATTGCCAAGAATTTTTTGAAGCACTTGAAAATGTTTTGATAGACCCACCTCTCTTGCAATGTCCCTTATTTTTCAGACACTAATAAATTTATTCTAGGATATGCCATTGGCGTGGTTTTGTCAAACTCGGATAATAAACACATATGCACGTGTACTGAGATTCAAAGTGAATGGGACAGTTTGCTGATCTGAATTGGTAAATTTTGATTTGTAAAATTATCCACTCATTATAAACTATATTCATTAGGTTTATTTCACGGAATTATCCGCCAAATGAACATCCTTTTGTAATTCTCAACAGTTTCACCTTCTTTTTTGAGTGCAACTAAAAATATTTTTTGCGATTAAAACTAGTAATTCTCATTATTAATTAACGGCGATGCCGTTCGCGATAGAACAGACAACACTTAAAGTAGTGACTTACTTGAGGAATGGTAATCAGTATGTGTGATATAAATAAAAAATACATACCTACTATTAACCTAGACCCATACGAAACAGGCAATTACATAAAATCTATACTACGAACTTTTGAAAAGTTCTGGGTGTCTTAATAGCCTTATTATATCTGGTAAGGTACAAAAGTTGATGTCTGTGGTTTTATTCTCAATGCTATTGAAATAGTTACATATTCTGATGAGCGAGGACCAGCGCATTATGTTGCTTCTAGTGAAGGGAACATAAAAAGTTGAATGAGTGAGCGCGGCAAATTGTGGAACATTGAAATCAATTTGTTCTAGTAGTTTAGGGGCATCAATGACATTATGTAGTAAATTGAATAGAAACTTGATATCAGTATCATTTCAGTAGTATTCACACTTTGTTTCAGTAGTAGGGCACTTTTATCTGTCGACTCAGCAATCTCTCGGTACTTTTCCTATTGACCCCACGCGTGCGGACATAGAACTCTTCCCTCGCTAGATGTGACTTCCTCCTGGATGTCAGTCCTCGTCCTTGTCTTCTGACGTAACTTATTTATAATATTTTTATTAAAATCATTATTATAATGACATAATCTGCCACATAGTTTTTCTTAAAGTGTAATTCTAAACCAGGTATTTTAAAATTGGATCATTACAAAGTAATGTCTTACATTTTTCAAAGCGTTTTCTATACTCCTTTATCAGTTATATTAATTATAACTAGGGTCCGGATCTTTATTTAAATAAATATTTTCGTACTTAAATAAATATTTTGCGATTTTTGATGATAAATAAATATTTGGTTTTTTGAGAAAAATAAACAAATTCTTTCTCATTTAATCTAACAATCTGTGGGTAATTTTCTTACCCACAATTGTTGTTAAATTGTGTAATACAATTTCAGGGTCTTTCAGTAGTTACATTATTAATCATTATTTGCGTTACAAAATTACGCAGTTTGTTATTTATCTCAAAATAATTTTGTATTACTGTACCGTTAATCTCGTACTTACATTTATTTTTATTTACAATTTGATAAGTTCCATTTAACAATATTGTTCTGGTTAATTTTCCACAAGTTTCTTTTATTACCATTTGTCCCTTTACTATTAGAAAATAGTTACAAAAGGGTATTCTATTATTTTATAGGAATCGATATTTATTTAGTAAAAAGTATAATGTTTTACGTCTCCGTACGTCAGAATTTTTAGTTCACAATTATTTTTATTATAGCGATTAATTTTATTGAAACACAAAATGTAAAATTTTACAAATATCATTCATAAGAATGTATCTTTCGTCATTTGGAGTCATTTATCCATCAATTATCGGAATTTGGATAATAAACACATAAACGTTTTTTTTATACGCTTTCACTAACGTATCTAGTAAGTATACATTTTCTGTTAATATTTCGAAAGGGAATGAATGTTTATCTTCAAAATGAACTTGTTCCATTTCGTTAATTAATTGTTCTGATTATATCAATAGTGAATGCAAAATGTTTCTCTCTTCCAAATCAATTCTTTGAATTATATCACTTAATTTGTTATTAAATTCCTGTAAATACAGTATTTGCGTTTTAATTGCACCTTTTCGTGAATTTAAATAATACTGTTCATTCAATTCATTTATTGCTACAGTTATTTTTAAGAAATTAATATTTATTTTATCATTTATCTCTTTTAGATATTTAAAGCTTTCATGATTATCAATAATATAATTTTGTGATTTATTTAATTGTGATAAAATTTTATCATAATGTTCTGCATCATCATGATCTAAATTAACTGTAACAAATTTAATTGCGCTTTCTAGTACATTTATTAATCCTCTTTCTTTTCTGAGGTTTTCTTCCTTCCTTCAGTTATAATTCTCAAGTTTGTCTCCTGCTGTTGTGGTTGCTGCTGGTGGTTTTTGGTTGTGCTGTTTTTCTTAGTTGTTTCTTTGCGTTCGGCTAAGGGAAATGCGATCCGCTCACCGTGGTTTGTTGCTTCTTTGTTACTTTGTGTTGTTTGTGTTGGCTTTGTGTTAGTATTTGGCAGTTAACACTACTCACGGACAAATTCCAAATTCTTGGAATCCTCTAATCCTACCAACTGCGCCAGTTATAATTCCCACTTAAATCCTACTGACGGCGCCAGTTAAAATTCTCATGTTCGCGTTTACGTTTTAAAAAACGTAATTTAAAAACGTATTGAAGGAAAATTATTATTTATTTCTTTGTTTTGTAGTGGCGACAATGTTACAC